>JANHFL010005111.1:7671-24810 GCA_032468155.1 Oxyrhabdium leporinum
ATTTATTTATTTATTTATTTATTTATTTATTTATTTATTTATTTATTTATTTATTTATTTATTTATTTATTTAGCTATCATTTTTATTGGCCACCACAGAGAGCCGCTTACAGTCATAAAAATCAATCTATACCTGTGTGTATCTATACATAAAATAAGATAAAACCAACCATTAAAATCTAAAATCTAATTACACATGCGGAGGGTGGAGGAAGAGTGGGGGGGAGGTGAGGTCTGTTGCTCAATCAACCAACTCCACTGTGCTTTTCCTCTATTGGAGCCCCAAGCCGACTGGAAGAACCAGATCTGTAGGCCCTTATGAAATGATAGGAAGGTTGAGGAACACCTCACATTGGGGGCAAGATGTTCCAGAAGGCACGTGCAACAGCAGAGAAGGCCCTCCTCCTAGACTCCGCCAGTGGGAATAATCAGGCCAACAGGAGTCACAGCTTGCTTTCTCTGCCAGCATAGTGTGGGTCCCATTTTGCTGACTCCCAACTTTTATGGGTCTGGTAATTTGAAAAGGTGTCTATGTATAATTTAATTTCTTTATCCTGCCATATCTGTGATTCTTTTTTGTTGTTGTTTTCTAGCAAATCTTGAAAATGCTATTTGGCCTGTCAGCGAAGATTTAATATCTTGAAATATTGTACTCTTTTGGAATGAATATAAAACCAAGCTGTATAAAAATGAACAATTCAAGCTGAAATGAATACGTCTGCTCTCCTAGGCTTTGATAGTCCCCCTATAATTTCCTCATTCTAGCTTCCCATCACAAGCAATATAATTGGTATGCTACAAATAAAATGTTTTATTCTTTGGGGATTTCCAGCCAATTTTAGAACCATATTATTTACCTACATAAAGCAGTTTGATCTCTCTTTAAAATTTCTTTTCTTTTCAAGCAATGTTTAACTGTTAGCAATATAACTGCTAATTAGCAACTATAATGGCAGTGAGAAAAAAACTATAATTAACAGTGTTAAGTTCATTGACTGATAGGCCTTAGGTAATTATATGGGGATATAGACAAAGATGTAATTCCTTGACTTACAACTCGCCCTCATACTTAGGACCATTGCAGCATTCCTGCAGTCATGTGATCAAAATTTGGGCACTTGGCAACCAGCTTGTATTTACAATGGTTGTAGTATCTCAAGGTCACATGATAACCTTTTGTGACCTTTCCAGTCAGCTTCCAATAAGCAAAGTCAATGGGGAAAGCCGGATTACTTTAATGTCTCTCTGATTCATTGACAGTGACAGCAATTCACTTAAGCAAAAAGGTTGTATAATTTTGGGTGTAACTCCCTTAATGACCACCTCGCTTAGCAGTGGAAATTCTGGCTCGAATTGTGGTCGTAAGTTAAGACCTACCTATATCAGTAAAACCTGAATATAGTGTAAACACCACGTACAGTTACATATTGTTTGTCAATCATTGGTGAAAACGTCTATGGAGATTCTCAGTCATCCAGGTCATGATTGTCCCAAAGGTGCTTTTTCAAGAGACAATTGGACTTTATGGTTTTTCTTCAAAGACATTTTACTTCTCATCCAAGAAGCTTCTTTAGCTCTGATTCCCCACCATCCGGTCAGAGCTGAAGAAGCTTCTTGGATGAGAAGCGAAACATTTTCAAAGAAGAACAAGAAAGTCCAGCTGCCTCTTGAAAAAGCACCTTTGAGGCGTTCATGAAAATCTTGACACCATCACTCATGTTAAAATTAAATATTGTATGTTCTAAGATGACTTCTCAGGCCAATTCGGGCACAGTATGGTGCCTGTTACTATTGGAACTAACTTTGCTTGCATTGCCGCAATTGTGTTACTTATAGTTAGTTTTTTGTATTTTATGATATTTTTTTTCTCCCTCTTCTATTCTGCTGTCTCCAGGTGATGTCATGTCCACTATCCAGACTTTCTTGTCTGTCTTATTGTTAAGTTTGGGGTGTTATGTGACGGGTGCTTGTCTGTTTGAATCCTAAAGTCCCAGCGAATTTAGCTTCTTCATTTTCTACTATTTTGTCTATGTTTTGGTCCTACCTGACCTTGTTTGCAGGCGAATCATATTTCTTGCAGATATTCCAATTCACTATTGCTGCTACTTTGTCATGTTGTTGTTGGTAGTCAGTCTGTGCGATGTTGTTGCAGCAGGTAACTAAGTGGTCCACTATTTCTTCAACTTCTTTGCCGGGATGGCATTTGCTGTCTATTGTTGTCTTTTCAATTGGCTTTGTATACATTTGTTCTTAAGGCTGGGCCTTGTGCAGCTAGAAATAGCCCCTCTGTCTTTTTCTTCTACTTGCCAAGCTCTCAGCCATTGTTTGTTGCTATCAGCTTTACCTGACTGACACCAAATGGAGTTGGCCTTACCCAACAAATTCTTTCCAAGAAACTAGGATGTTGTAATGTATTAGCCTAGTATAGATAGTCCTTGACTTATAACAGTTCATTTAGTGACTGTTCAAAATTACACGGGCACTAAAAATGTGACTTACGACTGTTTTTCACAGTTATGACTTTTGCAGCATCCTCATCAGTGGTGAAATCTAATTTTTTTGGGTGGCTTGGTGGGGTCATGTGACTAAGTGGGCATGGCCAACTGAACGTCACTCACAGCAAGGTGGGGCGGTGGCACCTTGCCGTGAGTGACGTTGAGTCGGCCATGCCCACCCAGTCACATAACTGATGCTGTAGAGACGGCGATGCTGAAGGTTAGTCGGGGGGAAAAAAGGCAAAGAGGTGACGGCTGGAGGCTTTTGGCGCCGCTTTTCGCTGGAGCAAAGGGCCTACAGCCATCACCTCTTTGCCTCCTGGAACGGAGGCGGGAACGGCGGCTGGAGGCTTCTAGTGCTGGCAAAGTAGTGACGAATGGAGGCTTCTGGCGCCACTTTTCACTGGAGCGAAGGGCCTGCAGCCATCACCTCTTTGCCTCCCGGAACGAGGTCAGGAACAGCACCTGGAGGCTTCTAGCGCTGGCAAAGTAGTGACAGACCGCAGCCTGTCCCTTTACAATTCTCCCTGCTCTCCCCTCCGCAGTGGCAGCCAGAGGCAGGCAAGCTCCGGGGACAGGCAGGGTGGTGACCTGGCCCCTGCTTAGGTACCACGGAGCTCACCATTGGGCTCAGCGGGGTGGACCGCTGCTCTGCAAAGGAGAGGCCGGCGCGAGGGAACTACAAGGAGCAGGGGAAAAGGAAAAGCCCCCTTCCCTCGCGCCGACTGTTCCATTGCCCTTTTTGCCATTGCAGTCCCACACCACGGAGCTTTCACCCCCCAGATGCCCTCGCTTTCCCCCAATTCTCCAAGCATTTCTTTGCCTACCTTATTTCCATCTCCATGCTAAGCATATGCTGGGGTGGGGAGGCGAGTTGAATATTGATTGGGTGAGTGGCGGGCAGGCAGGTGGGGTGAGCAGGGGGAGGGGTGAGTGGTGAGCGGGTAGTCAGGGGTGGGGCTAGCCTGAGGTGATATTTGCCGGTTCTCCGAACCAATCAAAATTTTCCCTACCGGTTCATGTGAACCGGTGCGAACCAGCTAGATTTCACCTCTTAATCTGGCCATTTGGATTTTATCAATGGCTTCTTCAAGTCTTAAATTAGTATTCTCCTTGATTTTCTGAATATTATATTAACCTCAGGCACATTCCTTTTACCAGCCATAAGCAATTTCCTAATATCTGAAGCAGAGTAACATTTAACTTAGACTAACACTGAATCAGTTTTGGATGGGAACATTTTCATACCATCTGAATATTTTTATTGCTTTTGGAATATATGGGTTTAAATAAATTATGGTAGTATGAATTAGTATTCTTAACTGTTTAAACCCTGGGGTTTTATTGCTTTTGAAACGTGTGCACATAAATAATTTATTGTAGTATGACTCATAGTTGATTCTAACACTGATTCTCTGCTAATATTTGTTTAAATGAGATGATGGGCTTTCAGTGAATAATTACCAGGATAAACCCACCCAATTTTCACCAAAGCCATACTCAAGTATAGGAAAGACTATTGTTTATTTTTTTTTATATAGAACTCCCTCAAACAATTTTATATAACTTTGCGATTTAAAATATAACGTATGTATAGAAGTCTGTTTGCAGAAGGCAGGCCAAAGAGTTAAGAGATTAAAGAGGTGACTGGATTTAAAAATAAAATAGGCTTTTAGTCTTTCCTGAGATTTTGGCTTGAAAATTTACTCCTAAGCAAACCTTCTTATTTTATGACAGTAAAATAAATCACAGGAGCATTTTTTTTTGACGAAGTGGTCCTCACTGAATGATCACAATAGAAAGCAGTACCTCAGTTACTAAGTGACACAGCCATTAAATGAGACATCATATGACCACAACTTGTGATTTTACTGCTGGCTTTTCCATTGATTCTGCTTGTTGGAAGCCAACTGTGAAGCACACAAATGGCAATGTGACTAAGGGCACTGTGAAGGTCCTAAATGCCTAGCCAGTTGAGAAGGTCCCAAATGTTCATTGTATGAGCCTGGAAATCCTGCAAAGGTCACAAGTGCAATGACTGCTCATAAAGTTACTTTTCAGCTCCATTGTAACCTTGAATAGTCACTAAACAGGACAATAGGTAAGTAAGGACTACCTGTAGTCAGCATACATTAGGCACTTCTTCAAATTTCTAGTACAATCAGGACAAAAAAAAGCAGAGAACAGATTCTATACTTCATTAGAAATTCTTAAAAATCCCACCAAAGATTGCAACTAAATGCACATGTGTATGCATGCACAGTGTGCACACACATATGTAAGAACCTTGAGTTCTAACTCTGTTGATACTATGAGGTCTATTCAAATTCCAAACAAATATTATTCTTTCTGTACTACTAGGCAGCTGTATTTCTGAAAACATGTACCTTGCATTGAAATTATTTATTTGCATCTTGGAGTTGATATAAATAGATGCAGATGATACAGTTAAAAGCCTATTCTAGTAGGGTTTGAGTATATACCTGTGTAATCAAATGCTCCTAGTAATGTTTAGGCTTAGCTAGAGAAACAGTGTGATTAAAATTATGCTTGTTCTCCTGATCCTAAGCTCCATATGCTAGTTAATATGACACTTATAAACATTAATTCCAGATTGATCAGCCTCTCTAGAACTGAACTGGGACTCCACTGACTGTAAGCGGATTTTGGATTCAACATGCAGAGGTCAAAATAGTCACATCTAAACAGTCATTCCATGCTGATGGACTCACTGAATAAGGAGAGAGTCACAGTCCATGGTCTACTCTAGACTATAAGTAGTCCTTGACTGAATTTCAAAGTCCCTGCATACATTCAGAAATCCTTTCCAAGTCATTGGTTTAAACCTCTGGCCAACATTACTCCCTTTCTGTCTTTCCCTCATTGTCATCCCTTCAAAGTAGAGTAGATCAGAAAACACACCCCAACAACTATGCTGTGGGTTAGAATCTCGAAAGCCCACAGATTTCCCACTGTCCCCTTTGATCCCCACAGAGTCAGGGCAAGGCTATTTTGAATGTTTTCCTCATGCCCTTCCCTTCCCTTCCTGAAGCATCATATACATTTTCTTTTATCATCCGCTAATAGTTCTTGTATCCCCATCTCACATTAATCTTGTATTCCTCTAATTTATCATCCTGGTGGAGAATATAGAGAACAAACATAGGTGGGGATAGTATAAGAAAACTAAGCAAAGGAATGGCAAAATTTGTTTGTTAAAAAAGGAAGGGGGAGGATAAGAGAAGGAAGAAGCAAAAAAAAGAAAAAAGGAAGAGGATGGCTAATCTGGTTCTGGAAACCACTGCTGCCAAATCATTTTGGACCAATTATTTATGAAGGAAAGTCACTCTTGATAGAAATTAAAACAAAAAGTTGCCCGGTCTTCCATAGAAGCTAAGCTAAGTATACCCAATATGTACAGTATTTTCTGTCCATATCATCCTAATTTGAGGCGGCGAGCTCTTACATCTGGATATGGTATATCAATAGTTTGTGTGTGTGTGTGTGTGTGTGTGTGTATTTAGGTGAGCACATTTCCAGACAGAAAAGCACAGAAGCAAAGAGGATAGATAGACCACTTGTTTTAATAGCATCTTTTCCTCTTTAAAGCCAGTGAAAAACAATCAGGACTTGTTTTTCTTGCTGCAATATGTATTTGCATGCTGCCAAAAATAGTCCTGTGCGCATCTGCATAACAAGAAGTGACCCAACTTGTGTTGAAAATGCCCATAGTCCTAGTAGAAGTATCTACAATGGTTATATTATAGTGCTAGCTTGGCAGAAAAGTTAATTCACTCAGTGGTGTCTGTGAGAAATAGTGTGTGGGTGAAGAGCGAAGAAAGCAGCTTCACTCCTTTGCGAGGCAAGCCTTCTGCTTTTTGTACGTGGCTGGATGTTGTATTTTATGCACACCCAAAAGAGACAATTCGATGGTACTGTATGACTTACAGACCCCCATGAAGTCACTCTTTCTCAGAATCAGAATAGAATCAGAGTTGGAAGGAACCTTGGAGGTCTTCTAGTCCAAGCTATTTTTAAAAATTGAACTGTTATGATAGCTGACCTAATTTATTGACAGTTTATACTAAGTATATACCATTTGACTCTATTATAATGTCCATCGGGATAACCTGCAATTTGCATGCATTAGCTTGCACTGCATATTTACTTAAATGGATAGATCGGTTAGTGAATTTTCATCTCACCTTTACTAGTTTATAAGTAACTCCAGGTGGCAAACATACCTAGCAGTTCTTCCTCCTCCTATTTTCCCTACAACTACCCTGCAAGATTGGTTAGGCTGAGAGAGAAGTGACTACCCCAAGGTCACTTAGCTGGCTTTGATGGCTAAGGCAAGACTTGAACTCACAGTCTCTTGGTTTGTAGGCTAGCACTTTAACCACTACACACATCCCCACATATACACATGCAATACTTACATTCACACATACACATACATACATACACATACATACATACATACACACATACTTACACACACACACACACACTCGACAAATACATTTATACAATGTTATTTTTCATATTTTTTCATTAGCTTTAAAGTTACATAATGAAATATTGTCCCAACTTGCAATTTATCCTGGGAGAGTTCCTACAAAGCTATTTAACTCCAGCTCAAACTTTATATGGCAACTCCCTATTATTCTAAGGATTTTAAGAGATTAAAAACACTTAAAAGTTTCATTTATACAGCTGTTGAAGCAAAATAAAAAGTAACACAATGGTACACTCTGCTATCCAAGATTGGTACTAAACTGGTGATTTGATGGAACTTCTTCGCTTCTTCTTTCTCTTTTAAATAAGTGTCAGAGAAGTGAATAACAACAAAATCTCAAAATGAATAGGAAATTTCTCTTCCCAGCCATAAAAGTGCCAGCACTTCACAGTGCTTTACAATCTTCTCTATGCAATTTACAGAGTCAGCCTATTGCCCCCAACAATCTGGGTCCTCATTTTACTGACCTTGGAAGGATGGAAGGCTGAATCAACCTTGAGCCTGGTAAGATTTGAACTGCCAAATTGCTGGCAATCAGCAATCAGCAGAATTAGCCAGCAATACTGCGTTCTAACCACTGTGCCACTATGACCGTAATACACACTCTACAGGTTCTGATGAGGTTTCTTTCTCAGCTGCCATGCATTTAATCAAAACTGTCATGAAAACATAAGAAAAGTGCATTCCCACAGAGAATGATATATGTATTTGGCCCATGGTTGCTAATTCATGTGCAGTATTATTTGTACCAAAAGAATAGCTAGCCAGCGATGGCCCTTTTGTGTGGATTATTTGAAAATTGCCGTGAAACTGTTTGATGCTGTGTAAGTGCTGAGTAGCTGAGCACAATAGATTCAGAAGCAAAATGTCCATTTGTACATACAACTTTGCCTGTGGCGACCTACCTCTCAGTAGATGCTTTCCAATGTTCTTGCTTTGATGATTGAGATTCTAGAATGACATTTGTCCTACAGACGGGACACACAATTCTACACATAAAGCTTAACTAAACACTTAGGTACTTTTAACACTGAAGCAAACTGAATTAGATCACCCATCTGTCATCTAAAAACATATGAATTTAGCTAATCCAGAGCTTTTTGAAAGCCATGTTTCTACATATTTAATTTTATTACCTGTTAAATTCTGAGGTTAAGCTGCTAACCAATGGCATGTAGATTTAGGCAAGAACCCAAAAGTATGGGAAATCCCGGCTGATACTTGTGATATGAAAAGCACATTTCTTCAACTGCAGTTTCTGATTTATATTGAACATTTATCTGTCAGCTATTGCTAAGTTCTTCTACCACAGTCAGCATTTATTACAGATGGGGATCATTCCTAACGAGAAAGCTGCACTTAGTAGACAAAATGAAATTTGATTTACCATGTTTCCTTTTTAGGCACATAAAACAAGGACAGAATAGTTAAATAAATTTTCTTACCTGTCAGGATGGCCACAATCCAGAACATTGTAAGGATTATGCCACCCAACTAAAGATTTTAGTTGATTACTCACCTGCTTTTTCCACTAATTAATTAAATTTAGATCATACACATTTTACCATTGTATTGATAGCAATACCCTTTGGAGAAACTAGAGAAAGTGTGAAAATAAGCTAAGAGGACATCTCAGGAATATCTCCCAGAATCTTTTCACAAAAATGGTCCCTGAGGAAGGGAAAGGAAGATATTTCAGTAAGATTAAAACCATCAGTAAATCTTCAAATTGTAAAACTCTAATTAAAGAATTGGTCTCTAGAATGGTGCAGAAGGTGAAAGGCTCACTTTGCCTCACTAAAAACTCAAACTAAGCCCCTCTTCAAGCAAAAGTTTGGAAAGAGGGGATCCCATGTTTTCAGCTTCTGCACATGATGAAGCAAAGTACCTTGCTCATTGGGCATTGAATATGGCCAAGCTAAGAAATATGGAAATGTTGGGTGATTCGGAACATATTATCATTTATCTGTGGTGGAGTAGAAGCACTGGAACCTATTCTATTTCACCTGAGGCTGCAGAAAGCTTTAATGACTGTCTATTCTCTGGATTCCTGCCCATTGCAAAAGATGGCAATACAAAACTACTGCAAAACAAAAGATAACACCTTCCAGCTACTTATGTAAAACAGTATTTTGAAAGTGGAAAGTGGGATTACTGCATTGGCCCCCAACCTTTTGGGCACCAGGAACTGGTTCCATGGAAAGAGGTTTTTCACAGGCTGGAGGGGGCGTGGTTTTGTGTGTTGCCTGCATCCCACAGATGGGGCTTTGCTTGTTTGCACGGCCTGGTTTCTGTCATGCCAAAGACCGGTGCCAGTCCATGGACTGGGGGTTGGGGACTCCTGGATTACTGGATTCACTGACAAGTCTGCATTCAAATTAAAGTAAATGTGAAACCATTGTTTGTTTCTTTTTTTGTTTCTACCAGTATCTTAAAGCTAGAGAGATCTTGGGAGCTGAGAGAGAACTCGAGTTTAACAGAATATAACAAGGAATTATGTGATTCCTGAAGGTAGTAAAATAATTATCACATTACTTTCATGAATAACTTTTATCTGATGCCTGAAGTATAACTCTGTGAAAGCAATATCCTTTACTAGACTCAGAAATTTTTATAGAATAGAAGGGGAAAGGTGGGTTAAGACAGAAAAGTGAGACACAGATTTTCTTTAGTTAGTATCTATAAACAATGTTAGATGCGAGATTCTTGCATTGATGAACTCATCAAGACGTTTAACCACATAAGAAAACATGATCTCTGTTTAATCTGCAAACTACAATCTTAAATCTACATTGTTGGATGAAATCAGTCTTTATCATTCTTTTTTTCCCAAAGATGACCGTCTTGATATCTGTGACAAAATATCCTGAGGATATGAAAAGTTCTCCTGTTCATTTTTGCAATTGATATTTCTAATTTCACGTACTCTTTTGCATAAAAAGGGACAGTTTCTTGAATGAAAAGTGTTTATTCGCTGATGCTCTGGATGACTTTATTAGGCCCTGTATTAATGTTCCTAGACTAAATAAGGGAGATTTGGCATCTAAATCTGCCACAAGGATTGATTGTTGTTGCTAGCTAAAAGCTATTTCAGTCTCTGTAAGCCACTTGTCTTCAGCAGCTGTGTGGCAATGACAATGAACTACATTTGCTAGCTGACTTAATCTAGCAACTGATATATTTTATGGAAAAGAGCAGTGAATTAATCCCTTAGATTTTAATCTGGGTGCCTTGAAAACCAGTTCAGTGAATTAAAGAAAGTGGCAGTCATCATCATCCCTTATAAATACCCCTCCTCAAGCTACCTCTTTAAAAGCTCTTTATATTCAGTTCTCAAAGCACAAAATGTTAGTACCATTTTCACTCATGTACACACAGGTGCAGTTTTCTAGACTTCATTTTTGGAAGTCTCCTGGTTTCTAAGCCAGCACCTTCACCATTAAACTTAACCAGCCCTGATTGTTGAACAAGTGTAGTTTTTGTGTGTGGATGACAATTGATATAATAAAAATGGCACATTAAAATACATTTGAGAAAGTGACTTCAATAAGAGAATAACATAACTCAACATCTCACCCAGAGATAAAGACTCTTCATAAACATATCAAATTCATCTTTCCTCTCTTCTCTATCTACTTTTTTAGGTCTCTATGAAGATTAGTTTCCTCAAGTCTTTTGGATGTCTGCCTCTCATTCCTTGTGGAGAGCTAAAGAAAATGTACACAATCTGAATATGAAAAGTTATTTTAGCATGGAGTTTCTAAGCACATTAAGAGTTTAATAGCAAATATTTATCAAGCCCTAGAAACAAGTACAATAAGAATAGTTTCTATACTATATTTGTGGTTAAGCTTCAAGAAGTTTGTCAGGGCAGCTAGAAGCTGTGGTTTGATATTTAGCAGGTATGTTTAAGCTTTAAGGGTACAAAGCAGCAGCTCAGGTCTACTTAAATTCTGTCTTTTTAAATATACGTTATTTGACCTGCCTTTGCAAACCCATAATGCATTTTGGAGACTGAATTACTGTGGAATTCTACTTGAGTAGTTGAGAATGGAGACAAAACTTGTAAGTGGCAAAAGGGATGGGAAGGCACTTACAACTCTTTGCTGTCTTCTAGTGGTCTTCAGGATTTTTGCAGTCCTGATTTGCCAGGGCAAGTGAATACAGTGGGTTCAGCTTAGATAAGGGAAAGGAACAAAGGAAGTTGTGGATTCAGAACTGAAACTTTGGGCCATGAAACCACTAATATATATAACCCTAGCCCTTTTCAGACTCTCAAAGTGGTTGGTTTCAATTGTCTTAAGTTGGGCTTTTGAATGTACACATTTAGCAGAGTTTTTCAGAGAGTTAGAAATAAGTGATTGCAGCCCAGCATTTGAATGTAGTTTGGTGAAATTTATTAACTCTTCTTAATGCATTCTAATCAATGCAAAAGAATTATGAGTAGCAAATGACTGAATTAAACAAAACTAATTCTGTCAGATAATTTAATGTCTATGGAAATATTGATTTGCATACTTTAAATATTCATTGCAGTACTCTAAGTTCTCTGCACATGGAGATGAGTCTTTGCTTTTCAGTCACACATATATTTATTGAGAATGTATCTCATTGAATTGAGTTGGATATACTTTTGAATAGACACGGCAGAATTTTGTGTATTTTAAAGCCGTCTAAAGATATACTGTCAAATCAAATGTTGTAAATACAATTCAGGCTAACATTGTGGAAATTTGTTTTGTTATGAAATTGTATTGCTTTGGACTTTTTCCAGCTGTAACTGTATGATCAATATGAACCAGATTTTAATAAATATGAGACCTAGGGCACCCTTTATAGCATTATCTTTTTAGAATATATAAAAAAAATCTATATAAAAAGGCATCATGAATGAGTTTTTGCAGTTTGCTCACCAACTACAAAACACTTAGCCACAGATAACGTTTATTGACATTTTAAAATGTTTTCCCTCAAGGTGTTTTGCTTTTTGTTTATTATATTATAAATTATGTCTACAAACTTAGATATAGTCCATTTTTTCTTTCAGTGAGAGGGTAGCTATTAATACTAGTTGGAATAATTCATATGACATATGTAGTGTGGATTGCTATATTTAGTTAGTGAAATGTAACTAACAAAGATAAAATGATATAACAATGACAATAATACAATAAACTTGTGGACTGATGAAGTTTTGTATGTTTTTTTTAAAAAAAGGATTGGATGATTAATTACCATTCAGTAACTATTTTGTTTGCGATACACTACATTTTCATTTATTTTTGATTTTTGTCACCTGATAATCTGGTGGTGCTATAAATAGCATCATTACTAAAAGTGTAATACATTACACATGAGATCCATGTTCTAGCAACAAAGACTGTGTGCCTTGGTTCTTTTTAAAGCTAAAATCGAAGTCCCCAATGTTTAAGTAAAGCACGCAGAGCTAGATATAATTACTTTATCAGCCTTACTAATTACAGTACTGCAATTTCCACTGGGTCTTTTATTAAAAAAGTTTTTTTGTAGAAGTGCTTGTTCCCTCCTTGTAACTATTACAAAGCTTGAAGAAACCTTTTAGATTCTGCTTCTTTCTCCAAGCAGTGTAATGAAGATGCCTAGAATATATAGAACACAGTATACAGTCTGAAAAGGTTAGAGGCAAACATGACATTCAGGTGTTCACCCCAACTACATCGTGCTTCTCCGAAATGCTAAAGATAATGATCCTAAACACGTATAATAGGGTGGGCCCATTACACTCGGCATGGATGTATTTAATGTCATTCCAGGAAACCGCTGTGAGTAGAAGAAAATAGTGTTTTTAGTGAATTCCTTTCCTCTCCCCCCCTCCCCCCCCCATCTAACTTGTGTGCTGCTTGCCTAAATAGTCTTGGGGTAATCTTGTTTCAGTTTCTCCAACAATTAAGTTTGGGCTAGTGGTGAAGACCTCAGACTGGTAAACCAGAAGAATGCGAGTTCTAGTCCCATCATAGGCATGAAAGCCAGCTGGGTGACTTTGGGCTAGTCACTCTCTCTCAGCCCAAGTCACCTCACAGGGTGGTTGTTGTGGGGAAAATAGGACAAGGAAGGTGTGTTAGGTCTCCTGCTTTGAGTTATTTATAACAATAATAAAGGTGGGATAAAAATAAAAACCAAATAAATTATGTGTTCCATTGAGGAAATTAACAGCGGGAATATAGGTAATCCTTGACGTAAAACTGCAACTGAGCCCAAAATTTATGTTGCTAAGTGAGAAATTTGTTAAGTGAGTTTTGCCCCATTTTATGACCTTTCTTGCCAAGTTACTAAGTGAATAATTGCAGGTGTTAAGTGAATCTGGCTCTCCCATTGATTTGGCTTCCCAGAAGGTTGCAAAAGGTGATTACATGATTCTGGGATGTTGCAACCCTGATAAGTATGAGTCAGTTGTCCAGTATCCAAATTTAAATCACATGACCGCGAGGATGCTGCAATGGTTGGAAATATGAAAAATGGTCATAAGTCACTTTTTTCAGCACCATTGTAACTGTGAACAATCACTAAACAAACTGTTGTAAGTCAAGGACTACCTACAGCATATCATTGAAACCTGAGAAACGTGGCAATAGAATACCTATTTACTGGAAATAATTGTAAGTCTCTAGAGTCAGATTTGCTATATTTTAGGAATTGAAAGAATGGCTGGCCAAACCGTCATGATCTTTGTGAATTCCTGGAAGGCTGGTGAAATGACAGGTGAATGGCATAGAAAAAATGTTGGCTCAATTATCAAAAAAGCTGGAAAAGGAAGATCCAAGAAACTAATGACCATTCAGTTGGACTGATTCCTGGAATGATTCTAGAGCAGATCACAAAGAAATTGATTTATAAATACCTTGGAAACAATGTATAATTAATAGAAACAGAATGGATTTGTGAAAAAGAAGTCTTATCAGACAAATGCTTTCTTAATAGTCTGTTGGAATGCCACAGACATAATACAATTTGTCTTTGGGAAAGTATCCCATTCACAGGGTAGGTAAATGCAAGGTGGATGACTTAACAATTAAGTGGACACACAGCTGGCTTGAAAATGATGATTCAAGAAGGCTTGTCAAGCCGTCAAATTATAGTTGGGTATCAAGTGAGTGTGGCAACAGTTAATCTCAGAAGTTTATTCGTCAGTATTTATATCAAGGATTAAGTGGTGCGGGGGAGTATTTCTATCTGCAGATAACACAAACTAGGTAGGATGCTATATGTGTAAGAAGATAAAAATGAAATTCTAAACCCTGGAGAACTGCAAGACAAATGAGCTAAAATGAATTTAATAAACTATAACATAAAAATGGTTACATGATTGTCTTGGTTTAAAAAAATCTGAAATTTGAAAAAGATAGCAGACTGAGTATGAATAAGTAGTACAATGTTGTGGCAAAAAAATGCAAATGCAATTTTAGGGTGAATCAATAGAAGTCATAGATGCAAATTTTGGGAAGGAACAATTGTACATTCTTCTGCTTTAGTCAGACTTCATATCATGTAATGTGTCCAATTGTGGGCATCATAATTTAAAAAGAGAAACTGAAGCAGGATTAGAAAAGGATGAACTAGATGGTCAAAGATCTCAAAGCTATGTCCTATCAAGAGAGCTAGAAGGAGCTGGACATGTTCAGCGGTGAGAAGAAAAAGCTGAGGGGGTAATGATACCAATCTTAAAATACCTAAAAATATGTCTCACAGGAAAAAAAAAAATATTTATTTTTTTACTCCAGAGTGCAGGTGTGGAATAATAGTTATAAGGAGACAAATCTCAGTTTAATATTAGAATCAAATTAGGAACACGGGAAGATAGGAAGGAAGAAGGAAAAATAGGACAACTGAGGGGATGTGAGATGGGGGGAGAAATAGCAATTGAGAATGAGGAACAAGTGATGAATGAGAAATAGGGGCAGAGAAAGAACAGAAAGGAAAGGGTGAATTGAGCAATTTTAAATTTGATGACTACCATTTATGAATACCACTGGCTAGGTATCCATTCAGAATTTGAACAATTCTGGTTATATTCAAAGAAATCAAGACACATCAGGTTTGTTGTCCTGCATGGTGTATAGGCTTTTTGTACAGTACAATTGGGAGGCAATTTTATAACTAAAAACCTACTGAAGAATACTTGAGATAAAGGAAGAAGCTTATGCTCTTCCCTGTCTTTTTCTCCCAAGCTTTGATGAAGCCAATATCTGACAGGAGTTCTCCAGATAAAACCCCATCAATTCAGAGACCCATTTGATCCCTCCAAAATGAATGAAGTAGACCACACATTATTTAGCGCACGTGCATAAGTAGCTCAAGTATTATATAAGGTAGGTAGTGTAGAAGGAAGCTTCATTTATTATTTAAATTTAAATGATATGCTGGTTAATTTAACATGGGATGAAATTATATAAAATCATTTGAGACCTGGAACAGATAATTGGGGCAGATTATTTCACGATAGTTGATTCTGGCTCTAATGCAAAAATAATCCAGTGCAGAAATAGATATGTCCAACAGTTCAGGCCTATGCATGTTTATTCGGAAACATGCATAGTCTTGTGAATGTATACATCTAAACAGTCTTACTTCTAGATCAGATTTTTCAGATTGTGACTGCACATTTCACAGTACTGTAAATTGTATATGAATATTCACCATTGATTAATTATATTCCTGGTTTCAAAAGTAGTAGATTCAATCCTACAGGGCAACTAATATGATTGCTGAACTATATTGACTTTTCTGAGATGGATTTTTGCAGTATTTCTGCTTCTTGGTTTTTGCTTGCCTGCAGGGAAAAAAATTAGATTAAATCTTTAAAAGTTTTTGTTTTTTTTACATTACAGAAAGCAATGCTAAACAAACATTTTATTCCATGTCATAGTTTTATTTCCCTCCTAACTGTCTTAGTTTCTTCAATTCTATTTTATCAAAAGGAAGTTATTCTGACTTACTTGGGATTTTATGTCTCCGGGTATCTTTCATTTAATGAATTCAGCATGCAATACAGAGTTTTGAAAGAGGAATCTAATAACGAAGGATTATCCAATAGATCTGGCTAATTCATTTTGAAAGACCGCTTTTGACTTCACAAATGAAAGCTGAAGACTCAAAACAGAAGGATGCGATCAACAATTACAATTCTTGAAAATTTGGGATGAGGTGCCCAAGGTTTTTTTTCATTAGTTCTTATATGTAAATGTGTATGTATATGTACACACACACACACCACTTGTCTTGACCTAGATACTATAGTTAGTTTTTCAAGAAGCTGCATAGGACTGAAAATCCTATTAGTTTTGGAATAATCAAAAGCTCTGTGGGAGCCCCTAGTTCTGCAACAGCAGCAGGAGTTACCTAGGAACACATTTCAAAATTAGTAATACTGCGTAGAAAATTGAAAACTTCCTTTTTTCCTCTAAGCCTGTAGAAGAGGTGCCCTCAAAATTAAGTGGGGACATTGTGACAAATAGGAATACAATTTTTCATCATTTTGGAAAGAAAAAGAAAAAGAAAGAAAACTGATGTCTGCATGTCATAATTTAGGTTTAACGCACCAAATGCAACAACCAGAAACGTTTCCTCAATCTTCATCCTCTCTCAGACTTTCTGAGTCTGCTTCCTTTAGTGACAATATCATGCAATTTTGTATTCACTGACCACCTATTGGCTGCCATAGTTTCTTCCAAGGCATGCAATGCATAGCTGTCCGAAGGTTGCCTGCCTCAAATGAAAGAGAAAATGACATGGGGTTTGAGGAGAACAAGAGGTAAGGAAAAAAGTAGTTAAAAAGCAGAGCGATCCTGCTAACACAGAAAGATAACACGGTTCACTTTTACAGTAATGGGATCTCAGCTGACCAGACGGAAAGAGACCTTGGATTTGCAGTTCAATGAAAATATTAACTCAGGTTGCCACTTCAGGGGGATGGGAGGGAAAGGCAAATTCCATGCATGGAACCAAAAAGGGAACTGACAATAGAACTACCTATTTAATACAACCATTAAACAACTCTATAGTGAAACAATTCTTATTTATTTATTTATTTATTTTTTTACATTTATATACCGCCCCATTCCGAAGACTCGGGGCGGTTTACAGCTTATA
>JANHFL010005111.1:60703-82602 GCA_032468155.1 Oxyrhabdium leporinum
GGGGGGGGGGGGGGGGGGGGGTTTTTGTTTTTTTTTGCTAAGTGATTAGTTTTTGTATTTTGGGGTTGTGGTTAAGGCATCTGGCTAGAAACCAGGTGTGATTTTTAGTCCTTAGGCACAAAACCATTTGGCTGACCTTGGGCCATTCATTCTCTGAGCCCTAGAAAAGAGAGTAAGACAATCTACTTCTGAAAACTTGCTAAGAAAACTGCAGGGACCTGTCCAGGCAGTCACTAGGAGTCAATGCTCACTCAACAGCACCAAAAAAGAGAGAAGTTACTGGACATAATTGGAATTTTTTTTTGTGGGGGGGTAGGGAATTGTGGAAGTTGAAGTCCATACATCTTAAAGTTGCTAAGGTTTAGACCTAGAGCTAGACCTTGAGAACGGAATGAATGCTTATCACAGCATTCATTGCAGATGAAACCAAAACTACGGGGATTGGAAACATCAAATCACAATTAAAAATAATTCCAGTATACTTGAACATTGGGCCAAATCCAACAGGATGGTGTTCAGTGCTGATAAATGTAAATTTTTCAGCTTGATGAGAAAAGTCAAATAGATAGAATCAGGACTGGGGAGAAATGGCTTGTTCTCTGTGCATATGAAGTTGCATACCAATCCCATTGTGGCAGCTTGAATGTCATTAAAAGAAATATTGCTAGATCACAGGAATTCCATGCTGTATTGGTTAGACTGAACTCGGAGTACTGTTCTCAGTTCTGGGTATTGCAATTGAATAGGTACATGGAGAAGCTGTTGTAGCTTTAGAGGAAAGTTTCCAGGATGACAAGGAGTATGAATCTAAGCACAATGAGACATAAGACACAATAAAGGAGCTGTATACTTTATAATTTAGCTTGCTATGGAGAAGATTAAAATACCAATATAAGAGCAGTCCATAAATATCTAAAAATATTTCAAATGCAAGAAAGAGTAAACCTATATTCTGCTGAAATTGAGAGTAGGACAAGGACCAATAAGTTGAAATAAAACAGTAGAACAGTCAGCTTCAAAGAGTGCCACATTCCCCTTCACTGGAGTTGCCAAATAGGGTTAGATGGCCATTTATCTGGGAGAATTGGGTGGATTCCTGCATTAAGCAGAAGGTTGGACCAGAAGCTCTATAAAGAGCCAATTCATTCATACTATGACTGTATAATAATTGACATTCATTGCTCATTCATGTCAGCTCTGTTGCTTACAAAGAGCAAACAGGATGGCACGCCATTTGATGAGGAAATCTCGATAACAACATTCCAGAGAGAGCTGTG
This sequence comes from Oxyrhabdium leporinum, assembly GCA_032468155.1. Classification (NCBI taxonomy): domain Eukaryota; kingdom Metazoa; phylum Chordata; class Lepidosauria; order Squamata; family Cyclocoridae; genus Oxyrhabdium; species Oxyrhabdium leporinum. Next base: position 61,981 of record JANHFL010005111.1, read on the forward strand.
TTAATTTATGGAAGGAAATTTACTAAATAAATGATAGAAAGGATTAGATCACATTCCAGCTTTAAAGTGCTAAGGTTTTAGATATGTACCTCTTTCTCATAAATCAAGCATCTCTTGAGAAAAAGCAACTAAAGGAAGCTTCTAACTTTTAAATTGTACATTTGACATGATTTTGTACAATCAGAGTGGCATAGATGTGGAATACAAAGTAAATAATTTACCTAGGACATAACATATCTCAAAGGATGCTTTCTTATTTGTTTGTTTTTTCCTTAAGAAAATCAGTTTCTCTGAAGGGGGGAACTTAGACATTTTTAACAAAATCAGAAAAAAAAAGAAAAACGTATGCTTTATGAAAATCAAATATCTGGAATATTTCAGTACAGTCACTTTAAGTCAAGTCTGCACATTTTGTGATCCACAAAGCAGAAAACATCTATAATCAGACCACGGACAACCCCAAGATCTGCTGTATACATAAATAAATTCTTTTATTTTAAGTGTAGACTTTCTTTTGTCAAGACAGATATCCATCCCTTTATTGGATCAAAATCATTACTGAAAGGGATGTAGTTCTTCATCAGGACCTGACATGCAAATTGTCTATCTAGACAATCTCCATTGAACTCTATGGTTCTGAAAGGACAATCTCTTTTACTCTTCTTATTGTGTTCTTAAATAATATAAATGTTCCCTTTCTTCCAAAGAAGTAATATATTTGTGATATACCATATCACAGAAATCCTACAAGGAAATGTCAGTATTTTTGCCAGGAGAAATATTTTTGTTCCTTTATATGGCTTTTAAAAAATGATTAAAGTTCAAAACTGACATGAATCCTCTTTGGAATCATAGCAAATAATTGGTTGTTTACTTTGCTATTACTCCTGTCAATAGAAAAAGTAGTACAATAGAGGTAGTCTCATTATTTAAAATGGTACAGGTCAGAGACAGCATGGTAGCTTTGCTATTGATAGTGCTCTCTGATATCTGAATTTTAAACCTGTGATATTCAGAAGGATTCAAAAGGACTTGGGAGAGGACAGGATGGAAAGTACTGAATATCCTACAAACTTTTTTAAAGCTTGCGTATTATAGGAAGGATTCCTCCTCACCTGGAAACATCCTAAGAGCGAGGGATATACACTGATGTTTTGTTGTGTTCATGTCAAGTGTTCAAATAATATAATTGCTATTTAGGTGAGCTAGTAATATCCCTAATGATTGCCAAGCTCATGAAGACTGCTATGATTGCCAAGCTCATGGAGAGGATCCATAGCTCTGGATATGTAATAAGTAGACCTCTCATTTCCAAAGGAACTTCAGGTTTTAGGCTCATGTATTTTACTGATATATGCAATGGCCTAACTGGAGAAAAATGAATAAAGCCGTGTTTAACTCAGAAAGACCGCTCAGTGCTACAATTTGTGGCATCAAGGAATGTGCCTAATGATTGGGGGTATGGTAGTGAAATAGAAACCACTCTGCATCATGAATATTATTGTTACACCTATAAAGAATTCTATGGAACTCAAGATAGTAATCTAAATGACTACTGATGAAAAGGGATGCATGAAACTCAAATGTAGAAAATATTATTGCAATTTTGTGCAGTATGAAAGACTGAGAATTGGGGAGGTTTAGTCCAAAACACTGGAAGGTACTAGATTGTGTTGTCTTCATCTAAGACAGGGGTGTCAAACTGGCAACCCATGGGCTGGATGCATCATGTGCAGGCCACACCCTCCCCAGCTCCATGAAGGGAAACAACGTTGTGAAACATCATGTGATGGCAATGTGACGTCATGAGTTTGATACCCATGATCTAAGAGATGTAACAGGAAGCAAACCTTACAAAATTATACTTTCCTAAATGCCTTCAAAATACTTTAAAAACATAAGAAGTTTACATTAAGAAAAACCACAAAAACTTCCCTTGGCACTTCATAGACAAAGGTGAAACAACTAGGCCTACTGTGCAACAAGGGGAAGTGAACTGCTTTCAGCATACATGAAAGGGAAAGAAGATTAATGTGTGGATGTGTATATGGGTGGGTATGGGTGAGTGGGTGGCTGTGTGCAATGTGTCCCTCAGCCACATTGATTGATGACACCACCTCCCACCAACATGAAAATTTGCCTTGTTAGAACTATTTGGAAGGAGGAGGTATTGGCACTCCCTAAGCTTTGACACAGTAGGCCACTGCCTGTTTGTTCTTAGCCTAAAGCTGATCCTGTGTTGTGTTATGCGTGTGTATTCTCAGCCTAAATCAATCCAGTAGAATTGTAAGGCCTTTTCATTGAAAGTTATGGACTGTACAGTGTATGTTAGTAGATTGTCATTTTTTTTGTGGCTGAAATTCTAAGAATTTTATATTTTAATGATTCATAGGAGAAAAAGTATAACAGCACTATCAATGGATTTTCAGGGTTTTTTTGCTGGATAATGCTATTTTCTCAAATATGTCATGTTCAAATGATGGCACTTTGGTGCACTTTTACTATCTCTTTCTCTTTCCCTCTGTCATCTCATCATATTCTTAATTATCAGTTGCTTCCATTTCTTTTTTCTTTCTTAGCTTATAAATGATATTACTATTCATACTTCAGGCTTTTAATCTTCTTACTGGGTTCACGTACTTGTACTTTCAATATTTTGTTTTCAGGAGCTCTTATTTCCCCCCTTTTTATTTATCTAGTGTTTGATGTTATGAGTTTATTAAAATCTGCTTTCCTACATAAACAGTTGACTTTTCTCAGTATTTCCTCATTTAATTATTTTGAATCACAACACAATACAATGATTTCTCCAAGGTACCTGACACTTTCAGTCCATCAACAAACTCTTCTTAGTGGTTAGGATTAGATCCAGTGTGGTTGATCCTTTCCTTGTTTCTATTATAAGCAAGAGAATTCAGAAATATATTGGATCTCCTACTCTGAGAGTTTGGGATGGCTTGCTAGGAGATGAAGAATAAAAAACTTTAAAAAATATGAGATAGTTTTCCAGTAATTCTTAGAGCAGATCGAATCTCCATTATCAGTATAGTCCATGCTCTAGGGAGTTTCGTAAGTTGATTAAAAACACCATCTCCGTCCTTTGCCTTGTTAGATGACTTACAGTAGTTTTTTATAAACAATACCACCTATGTTTCTTCATCTTTTGTAATCTTAGCCATACACTTTCAGTAGAGCTTCCTTATTCAGCATTTCCTCTCAGGCATGTAATTTCTTTACCTACAAAAGTCAGTCTGCCACCCTTTGAGCTGAGTTTATAATATCCTCAAGTTTATCAAGCCCTTTGGGGCAGTCAGACATAAGAAACAAGAACCACTTTATTTTCTGGAATGATCTTTATTGCTAGTTGGGTAGCTTAATCTCAAAAGTCTACCAAAGCCATTCTCCAGATCAACTTATGCCTAGTGTAATTAAGACAGAATTATGATTAATCTCTTTGCCATGCTTCCTTCCTCCTTCTTTGGACTAGGATTTTTTCCTCCATTGGTCCTTCTCCTTCCTCTGTGTTCCCAGGGTCTGTTAGATATTCAATCATGACATTCTATATTCCAATCATGATTACACCATTTCTTTTATGAAATGATTTATCAGACCATTTCTATTTTCTTGTGTTGGGAATTTTAATTTCTCCTGCTTGTTATTCATATTCTCTGTGCATTGCTGTATAGACAATGGATCCCTCAAATGTCACTGTTTACTATTATCCTTATGTGTTGAGGATTTGTGAATAATTCCTTATTGCCAGGGTTTTAATCTGAATTAGTGCCTTGTCTTCCTACCTCTTCCCATTTAACAAAAGACCCTCTGGATAAGGTTTGCCAAACACATATTTCCCTGTCCTTGTGAGTTGCATCCCATCTTTTTAGTCTAGGAATCCAAATTTACCAGCTATCTGATAAAGTCTGAACTGATGCAGGACTTTGAAGTCTGGACCCAAAGAGTCCAGACAGAGAAGTGGACTTCAAAACCATACTGATCATATACTTTTTTTACAAGCCTAGGAACTGAGACATTTGCCTTATTATTTACATGTTCTGCACATCTTTCCTACCCTGCTATGCAAATGACCCACAATCCGCAAAGGAAGTCAAGATTGTTCATGATCCTTTTTTCAGGTTCTCTCCCATCAACTCTTTCTTTTTCCTTATACCACCCTCTTTCTACTATTAGAACAATCCAGTCCCTTCTCCTTTCTTTTGCTGCTTCGCCTTCTCCATCCACTAGGATAGAAAGAATCTTGAGCCATCACGGAGAGAGAATCCAGCCAAAGCAAAAACACTATGTGACTCTTTACTGTGGTGGAAGAACAGAAAATCCAAAGCAGCAAAAAAGTTGTTCTTCATGGATATGTGACTCAACTAATTAAAGAGAAGCTTCCCACAGAAAAAAAGTGGGTTTGCTCCTCAACTATGAATAAAGTGCATTGGTAAAGCCACAATCTTTTTATTTATTTAATTTATTTATTTAATTTATGTTTTTGATTATGTAGGAATTGTACAGTTGCAGCATGTACAATATCAGAAAAACCTCACTCGCTCTCCCCCCCTCCATCCTATTCAAGCCTTGCCTGCTTGCCCAATTCACTGAAGTTTTAAAAAGGGTCTTTAATCTCACAGACAATCAGACAGCTGTATTTTCTTTCTCATTCAATCAATGTAGTTGCCTACATTCATAGGCGGCAGCTTTCTTGGGTGTAGTGGGAAAGCAATAACAGCAGATTTACAAAGCCCAGTTAGGAGATATCTCATTTGTTATGGAATTGCATGTGTCTTTGTTAAAAACAAGAAACATTTGAGCAGGATATGATAATCACACACACGCACACACACACTCATGGATTGGACTAAAAATCCACAATGGCAAATTCCTCCTCCTCCAAATAGCCACTCAAATACTGTGCATCTGAGGAATGGACATAGAAGGGATCTTCCAAAGAAACTCTGATCCAGAACATGGAGAGTATAAAAAGTAAGCCATTCAGTTTAATAGCTTTCCCCCATGATTTTGCTTCAACACTTTTTATAGGCCAGCTCAACCATGGGCAAAAATTGCCTTTACTGTCTTGCAGCAGTAAATGCCCCATCAGTTATGCATATTAGAAAGTACTGCTACTGCTTATTTTCCAGAATCAACTATGACACTACTTTCCTTGATGATTTTATGAAGGCTACAAGTTCAATATACCAACAAAAATGGTCTTCTATTATCATAATTGTAGTTATGAATATGTCAACCAAGCATGATTGCTCCATTGTATACTCCAGTTTGGACATCTAGACAACTTACCAACTGTCCCAGAGAATAGGGCCACCAAGAACCACAGAGGAAGAGTGTAGTCTTGGCCTTTGATCACAGGGCCTTTCTATTTGCCTAGGAATGCATGCTTAAAAGTCTCAATGCACTGCTCTCAGTCTTCTGTATTTTCTAGTTTTTTCCCCTCAATAAAATAACATGATCGAGTTGACATGTGAATCATTTCTTTACAAAAACTTCTGTTGCAGTTTATGCTCCAAGCAATAATTAAAATGCTTCACTGAAGACGAAGATGGTAAGTTTTATGGCCAAATTCAAAATAGAAGCAGGAAGATGGATTATCAACTTCTTCAATCCAATGCTTTCTTTATAGCTAATATAGTCTCCCAACAATAAAATTACACCTATATGCATGAATTTATTAGATGAAGTACAGGAAAATCAGTTATTGGGGTAAAAAGTGTAAGAAATCACAATTACTGTTGTAAAAAGGTGAAAACAGTTCTATATTAGTTATAACAGCAAAGATGTGAGCAGAGGCTGACTGTGGAATAGATCACAAATTACCCATGTGCCAATTTCAAGACAAGCCAAATTAGAAAAGAAAGTCAACCAGTTTCCAAGATATTATCTTGGACATATGCCCACCATTTTAAGGAGAATATCAAGAATCACTTTGAAGTTCTGAATCTCATTGATAGGGAACTGGGGAACTGATGATTATGAAAAGAGGCTGCCAAAGTTCAAGAAGCAGAACCAAACAAATTAGATGTCAGAACAAACAGTGGAAACTGTCCAAAAAAGAAGAGAAGCCAACACCCTCCCCCCACAAAAAACCCCCACAAAGATCTTAGAAAAGAACTTAACAAAGAATTTCAGAGAGCTGTTAGAAGAGACAAGAAGCAGAATGAAAATGACATTTCTACTGACATTGAAGATGGAAACTGTCAAGGAAAAACAAGGAATGTCTTTTAACTCAGAAGGAAGTTCCAATCTTGAATTGATATGTGAAGAGATGTCAATAAACAGAGAATTACTGATACAAAGAGGATAAAAAATGGACTGAGTATACTGACAACTTCCAATATACTTTAAAAGACATTCCCTGCTTACAAGAACCCCCCAATTCTAGAAAATGGTTAGATCAGCGTTCTAGTCATGTCAAATTGGAAAGCTACTGTAATTGATGGAACATCTGCAGAAATACAACAAGCAACAAAAGAACAATCAGAAAAGCTTCTAATCAAGCTATGCCAGAAAATCTGAGAATGACACAGTGGCTAACAGATTGAAAAAGATCAGGCTACAATGCCAAAGAAAGGAGACTTGGAATGTGCAAACTATCACACAATATCCTTAATTTCACATGCTTGCAAAATAATGCCTATTATCACCCAACACAGATTACAGCTCTGTGGAAGTGGAGATTACAGATCATCAAATTGGTTTTTGAAAAAGCCAAGGAACATTATTGCTGATGCATGTTTTATAATTGAGAAAGAAAGAAAAAAACATCAGAAATAAGTCAATTTAGCTTAACTGATTGTAGGAAGGTTTTCAATGTGTTATCAAAGTGAAGCTGTGAAATATGCTTGGGAATCCTAGAATGCCTAATTGTCATCATGCAAAACCTATATATAATTTAGGAAGCCACAGTCCTCATGGAACCTGGCCATACAGAGTAGTTCTACATTCGCAAAGAAGTGAAGCAAAACTGCATACTTTTTCCTTATTTATTGACTCTCTGTGCTAGATATGTGTTGACTCCAAGCTGGACTGTAAGAAGATGAGCTTGGTTTTAAAAAGAGAGGAAGAAACATTGATAACTGATGCTATGTTGATGACATTCCTCTGACGGGGAAAATGCAATTGATCCAGAAACTCTAGTAGTGAAAATCAAGGAGAACAGTAAAATGGGATTACACTTAAATATAGGGACCAAGCTAATGACAACCAGTCTAATAACTGACAGTGAAGGTATTTTAGTGGTATATAGCTTTCTACCTTTTAGAATTAATGGTACAGTAAAAGAACAGTAGTTGAGAAATATGCTGCAGGCTTGCTCTTGGTAGGATAGTAATGTAGGCCTTGGAAGAGATACTGAGATGTTATGATGTATCTATACTTATGTAGAACAGAACTATATAGGTAATAGATTTTTTTTTACCCCATGACTCTATGGAAGAAAAAGTTGGAAGAGAAGAGGCACGATAAGAATAACATGTTTTTGAATTTTTGTGTTGAAGAAAACTCCTAGAAATACATGGGTCAACAAAACAAACAGACAAAAAATGCACAAGTCATTCCTCACTCAAGCACAAATGACTAGGTTCAAATTACCATATTTCAGACACATTATGCAAATACTTATCTATACCTGGAGGACTAGCAGGTTTTTGCAGCCTTTTGAAAGGCCAGTAGAGAACCCACCATGCATATTTCAGGGGGAAGGCTGTTCCACAGAAATGCTATCATAGCAGAGGAGGCGTGCTTCCAAAGTCCTGCTAGACAACATCATTTTATTGATGGCACCCAGAGAATTAACAATCTGTCAGGATCTGGTGTGGCAGGCAGAAACGTCTGGGGAGACATAATCCTTTAAACTGATGCAAATATGTTCTTATTGCAATCCTTGAGACCAGTCTCAATAGTACTATCTGCATAACTAGAGGTTCACTTTCAGGATCTGACTTTCTCTTCGGCTTGTTTAACCATCACTTATTTTCTCAATAGTTACTATTTATTAGTTGCTACTCTTTCTTCCAGTAGTTGTTTAGTCACTTTACCTTAAATCATCTACATCATCCAGAAATCAGAAATGCATTCATACAGTGCAGCAGAAAGGAAAATTTTATATGCCCTAAACTTTTGTGACTAGAAAGAATCCTTTATAACAGCTATGTGATGATGTAGGAACACAGTCAGGGGAATAAGTAAGGTCCTAGAAATGCAGTAAGGATGGCTCATCACATTTGAAAATAAATGAAATAATACATTATAACTGGTTTTTAATATTCTAAATATCCAGAGTTTGAAATTGTCAAATAGCAGTGTTGTAAAGTCCATCTTCCAAAGAACTTGGCATGAGCTTAAAAGTCTAAATGAAGCTTCAGATGGGCTGATTTTTCTAGCAATAATGCTGCATCAAAAACATAGTTGGCATACCATGCTAGAATACCAGAATAGGTAGGATGATCTGGAGGACAAGTGGTATCTGTGATGTTTCAATATTGTTTATCTAGGCCTTTAAAGAATGGAAAGAATTTTATCAGCATCTTAGAAGATCTTTAACACAAATCTAAGATAGCTGGGGGCGTTGCTCTTCTGAGCTACAGGCATTTACATTTAAGCCATGTTTTTTACCAATTGGTTGGTGACCTCAGTTGTAGCCCTTCTGAACAAAATAATGTTTGTTGACTTTGCAAGAAAAAGCCTGCCTATGTAAGAATTTCAATAATTTAGGTTGCTTCACATCAATTCCCAAGGCCATTTGGAACTAGAAAATAATTAAGGGATTTTAGCCCTTATCTTAAAGACATGAGCATTCTTGTTTTATTCTCATTATTCAAGCACTGAAACAATGCTAATAAATAAACAGTATAATCTCAATCTCTTTTTCTCCCTTATTCTCACACAGATATATTGGTTCAATTGAGATGTCATATTTCTGTTCCAGTATGTGATTACTTTCTTAAAGAAGTCATTTATTAAATCACAATTAAAATGTAATTTATTACATTGTCAAAGCTAGAAACCTATGGGAATGTTCTGTATATGCTAACATTTGAAATCAAATTCAAACTGTGGATCGTTCAAATGTCATTTGGGGGGGGGGGCAAGAAAAGGTTGTGGACTTGGGAAGAAGATCTGGGGAGAAGATTTTCAAAAAGGACTTCAGTCAGTCTTACATATATTAAAATTTGCACTTTAGCATACTATGTTATATTGAAGATGTTATGACTAGATGTAGTAGGTTTTGTTTGAAAGCAATAGCTAAAATATATTAAATTATAAAGCATAACATTAGAAAAGTTATCAACAAATCACACTGTATTTTTAAGTCAAGGGATTTATGGCTTTGGCATCTGTTCATAAAATGTGTTTATTTAATTGTTCTTAAACTTCAAAAAGTAATCTATAAAGCTTGAACTTCAAGATATTAACTGAAGTTTAGAGTCACAGGCAGGGCAATCTTTTTCATGTTCTCAAAGTCTTTCAATATTGGAACCACCAGAGAATAATAGTACCCTGCTTACAACAGATTTGCAAAAGGAACAAAAAGGCAGAGAACTGTTTATATTTCCTTTTCTTCCATAGCATTAAAAAAAGCCTTTCTACTCCAGGCAATCAGAAGGACTGAGTTTATATCATCTGAATGCTTGAGCTAAATTTTCAGTGAATTAGGGCTGTGAAGGAAACAGGTTTGAATTCACAGTTTCTCAGGCCCACTCATGGCACATAGGCAAATCTCTTTATTGAGGAATAAGCTTCGGCAATAGGAAAAGAGGGATTATGGATCTTAATGTAGTGATAAGGAATGGTGTATCAATCTTGGATTTCTCCTGTTCAGATAAAAAATGTCTCTCACCTCAGAAGGCTCATTGGATCTATCCCAAGGGTGTCAAACTCGCGTCGTCACATGACGTATCACAACTTCCCCCCCACTTTGCTAAACCGGGCATGGGCGTGTCCAGCATGTGATGCATACGGCCCGCGGACCACGAGTTTGACAGCCCTGATCTATCCTATGACCCGAGAATACTGTTCTCCTGGCATAGGAGTATGGCCAATTTGTGCTAATTAAACAGAAATATACAATATGATTTTTTTTAAAAAAAGATTGGAACTGAAGCGCTTTGAAAGAGTTTTTGCATTATTGTTAATTTATGGGTAGGCACATGTTGATAATAATGATAATTATGATGGATTTTAAACTAATGACTGCTTTGTTTGTGGTGCTGATACAGGAAGAGCTTCATTAAATCTTTCCCTGGTGCTATTTTATTGAAATTCTGTAATGTATATAGATCTGTAATTGTGTTAATTATAATTATAATCAGTTCCAAGAGCTGCCTTACAAGAGATACTGTTGATCTGCTAGTGCATTCATCTTCATTGCCTACCCAACCCAGAGACACCTTTGAGAAGATACTCACTTTCAGAAGCAGCTTTTCAGTGTGGTTTTAGGAAGCTGCTGTAGAAAAGTGATGGCTTTTAATGGGCTGTGTATTTCTGTTAATATTGTGAACTGCCCGGTAAATTTGATAGATAAACAATCATGATAAATAAATAATAACAAAGTCCAATAATAACAAAGATTTCAAACAGTAATTAAGATTAATAGGTATGCATGTGGGTAGATGGAAAGATCAAACAGCAGAACTTATGAAATAGAGGCATTTTTTTTCTACTTGTTTACGGATTTTGTTTGACTTTGCATGAGATCTGAAAGTAGGATTGTATCTGGTCTGAAATATTTATGAGACAAAGGATCATGATTATAGGTTAATATTTATTGTTGGATGAGTAAATAAACTATTTACAATTAATCTAGAATTGAATATGTACAATGATCTCCTGAAAAGTAGGCAGTATGCTTATGGATGCACAGTATGTAGAGAACCAATCTAGTCTAGTAGTTAAGACACCAGGCTAGAAGCCAGGAGTCTATGAGTTCCAGTCCCTCTCTAAAAGCCGGCGTGGTGACTTTGGGTCAGCCATTTTCTTTCAGCCCAATCTACCTCAGAGGATTGTTGTTGTGGGGAAAAATAGGAGGAAAAAGGAGTTTTATGTATGCTTGCTACCTTGAGTTACTTATAACATAATAAAAGATAAATAAATAATAAACAAACAAACAAACAAATAAACAAATAAACACATGGACACTTTTGCAAGCAAAACAATGAGGTACTTATCAGTAAGAAGCAAGACAGATTATCCCTGCCTTCAATCTGCAGAGGCCAATGTATCTTTCGATGGTTAGACGTGAAATAAAAACTAAAAGGGTGAAACGTTGTTGGAAACAAAGCCACAGCCACACCTCCAAAGGGTTAATCAGAAGCCCAGCCATCATTACAACTCTTTTGTGAGCCCTGGCAGAGAACAAGGTACAACACAGACAGCTGCAGCTTGACAGAATCCCAATGACCTAGATTCTCAACTAGATTACTGTCTGCTTGGGCCTGTGTGCTCTCCCAGCATTGTGAGAATGATTTCACTTGCTCAGACCAACTGGCTCACTGTGCTGACCCATTTTACCATGGCAACTTGATTGGCTGTCCCAGAGCTCAAGAAAAAGTTAGGATTCCAAGATTAAGCAGTCTAGCTCCTTTTTGCAAAGAAACAATTGCTGTTAACAAACACCCAGTGATAAACTGGCCCTGTCTATTAGATGTGGAAGGCAGACATGTGTTGATGTTAGGGACAACTGTATTATCTTGAAATCAGTATTCCTTGTTTCCATTTTTAAAAACCTTTTACACATCCTGTTAAATCTATCATTTTGTTTTCTTTTTGCCAACTAGTTCATTACCTCTTCTCTTGTGAACTCGCATAACTTCATAAAGGGATTTTACACACAACATGCCAATGCCACTTCCTTCATATTCAAACTCAGATGAAAAGTCATTTCAGTTATTATACGCTAGATGCACTTTTGTGTATTGTTTTGTTCTGTGGGGGTGGGTCAAAGAGAAGGATGGGACAGAAGAAGGCATTAGAAACAGGAAACAGCTTTCCTGAATCCCGTTTCTGTAAGGATAAATTCTGTAAGGACATTTTTTTGCATTCTGCCTCATTCCCTGAATTTTCAATTCTTATCTCGTAATAGAGATTCCCATCCTTAAGGCACTCTCAACATATGTGAGTAGAAATATCTGCTGAACACAGTCATCAGTAATATGTCTGATAAAGCCATGAATTAAAAACACTTTGGAATATAAAGCATCAAGGAGAGTAAATGTGTAGGTATCATATGGACAGTCTGATTCTTAACAACAGGAATGTATCTACCAATAAATGAGAATGTTTGGAATGATATCTGGACTATAAACAGGAAAATGGAGATTGGATGTGATTTCTGGGGGAGACAGGACAGGACAGGACCAATTATTATTCATTTATTTAGCCTATGATGAGAACCGACAACCAATCAAAGACGCGATTTGCTTTGAATTACATTTTATTTCAGCAATGCAATTTTCATCTTTCTGCTCCCCTGCTGGATTATTGTTCTTGCTGAGTTCTTTCCTTGCCTCATAAACAGATCTTAAGAGTCTGTTGGTGCTGCAGTAGTTAGAATGCAGTACTGCAGGCTACTTCTGCTGACTGTCGGCTGCCGGCAGTTTGGCAGTTCGAGTCTCACCAGCTCAAAGTTGACTCTGCCTTCCATCCTTCTGAGCTCAGTAAAATGAGGATTGTTGGGGGCAATATGCTGACATTGTAAACTGCTTAGAGAGAGCTACAAAGCACTGTGAAACAGTATATAAGTCGAAGTACTATTGCTATTGTTATCTTTATTCTAAGTAGAGGTTAGAAATAGATAGAAAGGTTGTTTTAGCAGACAACCATTTACTTTTAAGGTGGTCTGAGACTAAACTGGTCTGTTGTTACCCTGAGGAGACAAAGAATGAGGGGAAAGAGCCCAACATCTTAGCAGGAGTTAAGATGAGATTGGGTTGTTTGGAGACCAAGGCGAGATTTCCCTCTGGCTATAGTTATTTCTCAGGGCACTTGGAATGAATATGTCATCTGGAATCTCTGTCTTCTGCAAGAAAGTTTCTGTTAACTTTCACTCAAGCTAGATCATAAAAATGGTGTCTGATTTATGTTCTCAGAATTTCCTAATATATAGGATTGTGATTTATAACTTTCCTTAAGCTAGATAGCTGCTAATAAAATCGTTCAACAGCCTTTCTTAAAAGGGCTGATTACCCTATATTCAATTTATGATAATGCTTTTTCCCATCCAAGGTTTTTCCAGTATACATTTTCTTGATGTAATCTTTTCTAAAATGTAGAAAAGTTGTTACTGTTTGTGTATAATTTTCAGCAGTATACTTTCCTTTTTAGTCATTTATTTTTGGCAGAATCTTGCATAGGGAAAAACAAATTCTATCCAGTATTTGATTCATACTGTGATCTATGCAGCCCCAAAATCTGATCAAAGTGGAATATCCAGATTCATACTAAATGAGATCTGTGGCTAAATTGTTTTGAACCCTTAGCGAGACATGGAACACCTGAAAATTAATCATCTGAATTTTCCAGTTGGATCAGACTGCACAATAAAAGTCTCATCTGGCAGCATCCTTATTCACTGTACAAAGCTGATTCTATGATTATAAGAGAAAAATAACTTATTTTAAATCTAACTTTTTAGTAAGCATTACTGCACTGTAGGCAGTACCAATTTTTTCTTTACATCAAAACTGCCACCTTCATGCAACATCTTGTTTCTAGCTGGAGGTGAGATCAAAACACTTGGAGACTGCAAAGTGTTTCTTAATGTTAGATGTTTTCACAGATATGCTCAAATTGCAAGTATTAAATGCTAGCAATGAATAAAGCTTTTATTTATGCTAGTGAAGTCACACAACAAAAAAAGTTCCATAATGAATTGCTTGTTCTCTTCAAGTGTAAATTAAGACTTTACAAATATATGATCAAATGCTGACATCTATATTATATTGTGGATGAAGCTGTGATACTAGGTGTCTTAACTAATCTTATTTCATAACTTCACTCAAAGTAGTCATTCAGGGATATGTGTGAGAACAAGTTCAGGTTTGTTTGGAGATCCCTTGTGATCCGACAAACCTATGGGTAGATCAAATGCTTTATTTGGGTTTTTTAAAAATTAAATTAAAAAATTAAAAATTAAAATTTTTAAAATTAAAAAGTCAACTCTCATGGGTTTTTTTTTTTTAAAATAACTGTGTTATCTGGAAAGAAGACTAAAGAATGTGTCCCCAACAATGAAGATATTTTTACAGTAAGTAGTGACAATTGTGAAATTGTTACTTAATGAACCTGAAATTATCTCCAGCAACAGATTATTTTGGGTAGATGAATTCCGGATTATAATGCATTTTGCATTATAAAAATGAACTTCCAGCATTCCATAAGCAATGCAAATACTCATTTTCTCAAAACAGTATTCTACCTATACCACCAACGGGCGAGGGGAACTATTCTATCTTTTACTTCAAGTGCTCCTTGTGTGTCTTAGCTTTTATTTTTAAATACTTTAAATCTGATGGCAGGCTTGTGAACTATTCTATGATGGAGATGAGCTACTCTGATTAAAACCATTAAATTAGCCAATCATAGCTAATACCTAATAGTAGGATTGAACAAGAATTCTACTAGATAAAGTGTTCATTCTTCCACATCTTTATGAAAGTATACACTCATTATTGAATCTTAAAACTCCAAGAAAAGTTTTGGCTTGAGTTATCAAATCATAATTTAGAGAACTGGAAGGGAAAACAATGAAGTAAAAGAAAGTATTCACAAGCCAGGTATAGAAAAGTTCTTTACATTTATATTTCCTTCAAGGAGAGGCTTACACATATGCTTTGAGCTTTTGGTCAATATTATACAAGCATGGACTTTGTATAACAAATACAATACCTGGTGTTATATCACAATTGTTGTTAGATCAATCAATCCAGTTAAAAACTTCATAGGATGTGATAATTCTGTTGCTTAATATTTTACAATTGGAAGAAAAAAATAATTTTACACAGAATAGCATTTATAGCTTGCAATCCTGGAGAAAATCATTTTTTCTGAGTTAATAATAATAACAAATAATGTCTGCATTAACCTTTTCATTTTCTGGTATTTTTTCTCACCCTCTCTCCATTTCCAACAGTGTATAGGAACTGATAATTGAAATGTTCAGTGAAAATCAGGCAAACTCAGACTAAAGCTGTGTGCATAATGCATTAATCTGAGAAAAATGCATGTCTATCCCATGACTCACAGAGCAATTAAAATGTATTACAGTGAATTAATTTCCCATAATAACTATGACAGAGCTGATGATGAATAATAAAGACTTCACTTACTTAAAAGAATAAGTAAAAATGATAACAATCTTCCATAAAGAGTGAATTTGCATCAATTTCATAATTTTATTTCAGGTACCGTTTGATTATTATTATTTTTTTTGCTGCATGGAAATAATAACAATACGTACACTATATCACACAGATCTTGTAATCTAAATAAAAACAGCTATTTCAACAGACCAAAGGCAATTCTATCAAAGTATAGATAACATTAGAAATTCTGAAAATGGAAAAATGCTAATAAAAACACAAGTTTGCTTTATATGGATGAGCTGAAGCTTTATAGAAAATCAAAAATTGATATTCAGTGATTAACAAATAACTTAAGAATCTTTAGCAAAGATATAGCCCTGGAATTTGACCTAGATAAATGTGCTGCAATAGCAATAAAAAAGGATATAATCATGAACAATAATGGAATTGAAATGACTAAATAATGAGGAGCCATCCAAATGAAGCCTATAAGAATTTGAATATTTTCCTGTTGGGTAACATCGAACATTGATGAGTTAAAAATGTGATTAGTTAAGAATACATCCAAAGAGTGACAATATTGCTAAAGACAAAACTGAACAGTGGAAACACCAACAAAGCCATCAATATTTGGACCATACCTGTGATACAATGCATTGGTGACGTTACTAGCTGGATACAAACTGGACCTAGATAGTTTGGAGCCAAAAACAAGAAAACGCCTAAATATTAACTATGCATTACATTCTCATCGTGATATTAATAGATTATATCTTCGTATAAAAATGAAGGCAGAGGTTTACTTCAAGTCAAACACTGTCAAAAAAGAAAAGTCCCTATTGCCTGATTACATAAAAAGCAGCCAAGAATAAGAATTGGTGCAAGTTAAAAATTGGAACTTACTAAAGGTATAGGAAACAAAAAAATGAACATCAAAATAAAGTAATAAAAACACAAACAAAATGCTGATGAAGGAAAGCATTATGTGGTCAATTTCTACAAAAAAAAATTGAGGGGAAAGCAGATACAGATAAAACCTGGCAAATGGTTTTCAACTGGAACATTGAAAAAAGAAACCAAAGACTTGATTTTGGCTATGCAAGAGCAAGCCATTTAAATTAATGCAATCAAGGCCAGAATGGCAGCTGGGGAGGGGGTGATCATGATTCAAAATGAAGATTGTGTAAAGAAGCAGAAGAATCAGTTGTTCATAAACAAAGCTTATACAAGAAGATTGCACAAACTGATTACAAACAACAATATAGCACAATCGCCAAAACAGTTCACTGGAAAATTACCACACACCTCTAATGAAAAATTGATGGGAATATATAATTGAAAAAGTAGTTGAAAATGAGGAGGCTAAAATATTGTGGGATTTGCACATTGAGAAAGTCTTGGCTCCTAATGCACTAGATATAACTGTGGCTGAAAAAAAGAAAGAGTGGGTAAATGATGTGGCAATACCAGAAGATAGTACAATAGAAGACAAAGAATTGAAGAAGATAACAAAGTATTACAATTTGAAAATCAAAACTGAAATGGAAAGATTATGATATAAACTGGCCATAGTAATTGCAGCATGGGTGCCAGATTAAAAAAAAAATCTGAAAATCTGCACCTTGACAAAATTTCCATTTGTCAGTTGCAAAAGGCCACACTGCTTGGATCTGCACATATACTACACTGACACATTATGATGTCTAGGTTCTTGGGAAAACTCAATGTGCATGAAAACCAACACCAACTGAAGAACTAGTAGCTGTGACTTCACATAGCTGTGAACGGATAATAATGTATAATAAAAATACTCCAGACATAACAGTTATCAATAACATAGACAAAAATGTCCGGATAGTGGACACTGTGCAACCTGGAGAAGAACAAAAGAGAAAGAACTGGAGAAAATCACAAAATACAAAGACCTGCTAATAGAAATAGGACTGTGGCAAAAGAAAGCAAATTTAGTACCAATAGTAAATAAGTGCCTTGGGTGTAATTCCAAAATATTTGGAGCACCACTTGAACACCATTGTCGTTGATAAAATCACCATCAATCAATTGCAAAAGGCAGCTTTAGTTGGAACAGCTTACCCTGTAATGATATCTTTAGCACCCCCTGTCCCAGGTCCTTGATAGGTAGATAGATAAAATGCCAAATCCAATCTAAACATTTGGGACTGTGCAATCAACAACAACAATAATAATGTCTGTGGCTTAAGCAACAGGCTTTTGTGAGCTTTTGTATGGTTTTCCTTTCGTATGGTAATTCAGAGATTCTATGGCAACCATTAATAAAAGAAAGGAAGAAAAGCTGCAGTAGCAAAGGATCAATTCATGTTCAGGGTATCTATAAGAATAACGGCAAGTTTTACCTTCTAGATGCAGAAGATGTCTTATGATAGGCAAGGAATATGGTTTAACTCAAGGAAGAAATGATGATTTCTAGAAGAATGCCACAGTTGCATCCAAAATTCATCTAAAGTTGCTTCTGTGAAACTTGTACTCATTTAAAAGTGCCCTGAGTCATAATTGATAATATTACTCAGGGATTTCAGTATAAATAATTGGTTTAAGAGATGCTTATTATACAACATCATACTATTAAATCAGCCATGACCTAACTTGCAGAGCCACTTATGTCCTAAAATCTCTCCAAAAATAGTCAGCAAAATAAATATATAAGTAACAGCCATGTTAAACATATTTAATTAACAATTGCCATGACCTAACTTTATTTATATGTCTTTACCTTATCTACCTTTTTAGAGCAAGTTTCTTAACTTTGGGAAGTCTAAGATGTATGTACTCCAACTCCCAGTATGCCCCAGCCAGCAACTTGGCATCTTGAATTGCCAAGATTGAAAAACACTTTTGTGGAGAATAATCCCTGATATTCTTCCTAAAGACTAAAAATCTGGCTTTTAACTGAAAAGAAACTTGCTATAAATGACATCTTCAGTTATCATCCATTTTAACATTTTCAGATATTCTTTTAATCCACCTATTCATATCATTTTTTTACCTTCACTTTTCAGATCTAAGCATCTTGGGAAAGGGATCTAAAACCATGAAAGATCCCTTTTGCAAGATGCGTAGAATCTGAAATACGAATACGAATAAAATGATACGAATAGGAGGAGAGGATTAGAGATTTTTAAAAAGACAATGGAGAAGTAAAATTAAATTTATCTTGGATGTGGAAAAAGATGAGACTCCATATAGGGATCTGGCAATACTATGTTGCCTATAGAATCTGAAAGGTATACATGATAGAAACACAGACTTGATGTTCCACAAATCGTTGAAGGAGAGAAAGAATGAAAATCAACTAGAGATGATCTAGATATTAACAAAAAGTTAGATAAATTGTAATAACTGTTTAGGAAGAAACAATATAATTTGATAACAATCTGAATAACGAAAATAAATGAGAGGTTCAATTTACAGGCATAGCACTGTCTTCTTCCATCCAATCTGTACAATAAGAATTGTATTTTTGTTGGCAAAAGGTAGGGCAGGTACTTTATTTACTTATCGAAATGGTAAAGTCTGTAAGCATATCAGGCCTTGCTTCAAACATGAAAACCCTATTGACAATTTGTTCATCATATGAACTGACCACATGCTTGAATGAATCTGCAGAAGGCACTTGGGTGGCTTGTTCTAGTTTCCCATTCGTTCTTTGAATTGGTCAGGAAAAATCATGTATGTGTTACCCACATAGGATGCTTTCTCCACAGGATGTTTTATGCAACTATTCATTGTTTGAAAACCCACCCTTACAGCCCACTGTAACAGTGGATAACCTCAAGCTTGATGTCAGTGAATTTAAAGCTGCAATCCCTAAACAATGGAATTTATAAGAGCTTCCTTTTGAATAGCTACAGTATGTCTAGAAATGTTCGTAATACTTTGTGGCCAAGATGAAATTCATCTTTCTTCATGATAAAAATTGATAAAATTGGCAGAAATTGAGAGACCCCACTCCTTTATACACCTCTAATTGCTTGTTTACTTATTTTTCAGAAGTCTTCTGTGTGTAATATATGCAATAGTAGTCATTTTCTTAGAGAAAAATCAATACCTAAGGGTAAAACCAAACCTCACATGCAAATATAGGCATCAAAAGACAGTGCTTACTTTTGTCTCTATGTGTGTATGAATCTGAATTATGGTAGAAAATGAATTGGGAGAAGACTACAAATAACCCTTTCACTGCATGACATTTCTCCACTTAAATTCCCTGCCAAAGCTGTTGAGTCCTTTCATAAAGTTCTAGACACAGATTAATGTTCACAGAAATGTACTTCTTTAACCAACTGCGGATAGTGAATTAAATAACCATGAATTAATGAATTAAAGTGTGGGGAAGCAAACCGCTTCAAAGTAGAAAAATAACTGACCCATCTCAGCATCTTTTCTCCTCCAGGGCTTTGGTCAACTTTCTTCTCCATGTTTTTATGAGCAACGTTCAATCTCATTGCTAGAAGGTCATGGCCATGCATTGTGAATGCTGTGCATATTATTCATGGTGCTTTGGGGAGGGGGAGCAAAGTTATTTGAAATTACTTAATTGTGGTCATCTTCAGGCATTTTTCATTTTTGGCAGAAGAGGCTGGTATTTTAATTTACAGACGAAAACATTTGGCTGGAGCAGCACATCATGCAAGTCCATTTGTCCCATTCAGAAAACAAAAAAGTTGTTTCATTAAGATTGTTGCTTCTGGGGGAAAAAGTGGCAGTCAAAAAAACCATAGAACCTCAATGGGACCTTTCCACAAATTGCTTCTCGTTTCAGCAACAATAACCCAAACCACACAATTCTAAGAAGAAACATGAAGAAATCCTATTTTTGAATATATGAAAACTACTTGATTTCCATGAAACACCACTCTGATTGTTCTTCTTGCTCATTTTTAGTTTGCTTGTTAGTTTTGCATTTCATTTGTATCCCTTCTATTCTCTGATACCTCAAGGCAGAGTCATGGATCTCTGATGAGTTCCTGGATTGAATAACCCAAAGTTATCCAAGGAGATCTACTTTTGATTCAAGAGAGCGTGGACTTAGTCTCTAAAGTCCTGGTTCAGCATTTTAGTCGTTATACTGTACTACATTGGTCTGCCAGCCTAATTTATCCAGAATTCTAATCCATAAATTATGTCTAACAACACCTAGTGCTGGGTTCACAAATGGTGCCATAAACTATAATAGGGCAACTTGAGAACTTGACTAGAGTTTAATGTGGCTGTTCTTTGACATAATGCATCTTTGATGTCATTTGTAATGGAACTGAAAAAT
>JANHFL010005111.1:92684-105699 GCA_032468155.1 Oxyrhabdium leporinum
TAGTTTCAGTCGACCAATGAAATGCCTCCCGCTCTTCCTTGGGCTATTTTCTCCTCCCCCCCACCCCCCACGTTGAGCGCGAGACCCTCCTCACCCTCTCAACGGTCGGAGCGCGAGACCTTGTTTACATCTTAGAGGGGCCTCCGCTTGAACCCGAGTAGGACAGGGGCCGAGGGGGGCGGGGCGAGCCGGCTGCGAAGACGATTGGCCACCGCTCGGTTCACGTGGCCTCACGTCGGGCTTTAAAAAGGGGGCCTGCCTTGCTTTGATTGGTTTGCTACGACCCTTTTTTTTTTTCCCCATCCCGCCCCCCTCTGTAAACTAGGTGATAAGGTAAAAAGCGTCATCGCTTTGAAGTGCAAAACACGAGCGGAAGGCGGGCGATTGGGCGGGATCATTGACATCGGATTGGTTTCCTTGAGTTTGACCGACAGCTCTGGTCGGAGAGATGATGTCTCAGGTAGGAAGGCGGGCTCTAGAGGAACTTTCTCGCTCTATGATTGGACCATAATGTCAGGTGACGTTGTTGTGGTGTTGGTTGTTGATAAAACTCATATCAGGGAAGCGTATTATCAATATTAGCTGCTGGCCTATTTAAATATCTTTTAAATTGCAATAAACATTTCTCAGTCTTGGCAGCTTTTAGAGGGGTAGGCTTCAACTCCCAGAATTCTCCCTCCAGCACGAGCGGACCTCGACTGACTCCCAGAATTCCCCTCGCTGAGGAATTCTGGGAGTTGAAGTCTGCTCCTGCTGGAGGGAGGATTCTGGGAATTGAAGGCCACTCATGCTGGCTGAGGAATTCTGGGAGTTGAAGGCCGCTCCTGCTGGATGGAGGATTCTGGGAATTGAAGGCCACTCATGCTGGCTGAGGAATTCTGGGAGTTGAAGTCCGCTCCTGCTGGATGGAGGATTCTGGGAATTGAAGGCCACTCATGCTGGCTGAGGAATTCTGGGAATTGAAGTCCGCTCCTGCTGGATGGAGGATTCTGGGAATTGAAGGCCACTCATGCTGGCTGAGGAATTCTGGGAGTTGAAGTCCACACCTCTTAAAGCAGCCGAGGTTGAAGAAACATTGCAACCCCACAAAATTGCGAAACTTTGCAAAGTGTCCATTCGTGACCTTACCCAGCATGGACACTTTTGCTCTGATTTCCCCCACCCCCAAAATTGGGATTCTTCCAAATATATCGGACACCTTGGCTGTGGATTAAGGGCGTCGTAGTCCAAGGAAAGGGCAGGGCTAGATGAATCACAAGTTGGGATTAAAAGTGGCCGGGAGAAATCTCAACAGCCTCAGATACGGAGATGACTCCACTCTTTAACGGCAGAAAGCGAGGAGGAACTAAAGAGCCTCTTGAGACGGGTGAAGGAGGAGAGTGCAAAAGTCAGTTTGAAACTCAACATTAAGAAAACTAAGATCATGGCATCCGGCCCTCTCGATTCCTGGCAGATAGATGGGGAAGAAATGGAGGGAGTAGCGACAGATTTTATTTTCCTGGGCTCCAAGATCACCGCAGATGGGGACCGCAGCCAAGAAATGAAAAGCCTCTTGCTCATGGGGAGGAAAGCTATGGCAAATCTAGACAGCACACTAAAAAGCAGAGACATCCCCCTGCCAGCGAAAGTGCGCGTAGAGGCAAGGCTGTGGTTGCGATGCATAGGCTGCGAAAGTTGGGCCAGAAGGAACGCTGAGCGCCCAAGGATGGAGGCCTTCGAAGTACGGTGCCGGAGAAGACTCCTGCCAGTCCCTTGGACTGCAAGGCCGATCAAACAGGCGATCTGTCCTAGGAGAGATCATCCCCGACTGCTCTTTAGAAGGGCAGATCCCGAAGAGGAAACTTGAAAAAGTTTGGGCCGCCTAATGAGAAGGAAGGAGTCGCTGGAGAAGAGCCTAAGGGCTGGGAACGGTTGAGGGCACAAGACGACGACGGGGACGCCAGAGAACGAGGTTGGCTGGACGGAGTCGTTGAAGCAGTCGGCGTGAGCGGAAAATGGACTCCGGGGAATGGCAGAGGACGGGAAGGCCTGGAGGAACGTTGTCCGCGGGGTCGCGATGGGGTCGGACACGACTAACGACAAGACGTCCAGTAGAACCGAAGGACATCCTGAGAACATGAGAGCTTCTGGGAAGAGATGTTTAAACAGTTGTCCCACACTAACTAGCTGTTCCCACAACATGCCTAATCTTCTTACAGAATCATTACACGTTAGCCAGGGTGTATATCATAGTGACTGGAAACTACAATTCGATAGGCAATCGCCTTCTTTCCCTTCTCCTGATCAAGCACGCGAGGCTGGATATTAAAAATAGCCCTCGACGAACAGCCACAATTGAGCCCAACAGTTCTGTTGCTGAACAAGACAGTTGTTCCGCAGCTCGGCTCCTTTTTGTGAATTTTTTTTTTCTTGCCACTGTTGTTAAGTGAATCTCTGCAGTTGTTAAATGAATCGGGATTCCTCGTCGACTTCGCTTGTCAGAAAGTCTTACAAGAGTATCACATCATCACCCTCTTTTAAACGACTCCCTAATCCCTTGCGGGGTGGCGTCTGGGCAACTGAATGGAGCGGAGTGTTTATTGGCCGGATGCCCTTCCCGTCGCCAGGGCGGAGTTTTGTTCAGCAGATCTATTCTCAGCGTGCCCAGAGAGAGAAATATCTGCCTCTGTCTAGGATCAAACTCACAGCCTCCTGATTGTGAGCTCCATCTCTAGGCCCCCACACCACTCATAAAAGACTATCGCATGACCCCGGGATATCGCAACCATCACAAATGCAGGACGGTTGCAAAGTATCCGATTATTATTTTTTTTAAATCACAGGACGATAGCAGTCTTGCAATGGTCGGAAGTGTGAAAAAGGACCACAAGATACTTTTTTTCAGTGCCATCGTAACTGCAAGAGGTCCTCGACTTACAACGGCTCCTTTAGTGACCGTTCGAAGTTACGATGGCAGTGAAAAATAGTGACTTAGGACCCTTTTCCAAGCATCAAAATTCGGACGCTTCATAAATAGGCACCAGTTGCCAACCATCCGAATTTTGATCACGTCGCCATGGGGACGCTTTGCGTTGGTCGCGAGGCGCTTTTTTTCAACACCATCGTAACTTTCGAACAGTCACCAAATGAGCTGCTTCAGATGCAAAGGAAAGAATGCAGATTTCCCTTCCATTTTCTCCCTCTTTTTCATTTCCAAAGTGAGCTTATAAATGGCTACATCACTTTTTTTGCTTTGCATGTTCTCATCACAACACTCTTTTCCCTAAAGTCTGCAAGGAAACCAGCAGCCCAACCAATTTCAGTTTAAAGGCTGTGAATCTGTATCTATATCAAGCTCAAGGGAGGTCCTAATACCGCTCTTATAAAGCCTTAGTAAGGCCACACCTGGAGTACTGCATCCAGTTTTGGTCACCACACTATAAAAAAAAGATGTTGAGATTCTAGAAAAGAGTGCAGAGAAGAGCAACCGGGATGATGAGGGGACCGGAGGCTCAACTATACGATGAACGGTTGCAGGAACTGGGTGTGGTCCAGTGAAAAGAAAGACCAGGGGAGACATGATAGCAGTCTTCTAATGTTTGAGGGGCTGCCCCAGAGAGGAGAAGGGGATCAATCTGTTTTCCAAAACACCTGCAGGCCGGACAAGGAATAATGGATGGAAACTGAACGAGGAGAGATTCAAGCTGGAAATAAGGAGACATTTTCTGACAGCGAGAACAATCCACTCCTGGAACAGACATTGCCTTCAGAAGTTGTGAGAGCTTCATCACTGGAAGCCTTCAAGAAGAGCCCTGTCAAAAATGCTGTAGGGTCTCCTGCTCGGGCGAGGGGTTGGATTAGATGACCTACAAGGTCCCTTCCAACTCTGTTAATCTGTAATCTACGGACACACAAACACAGATAGCATTCTTTCCCAGCTCTGCAACACACGCAGTGCAAACACACAGACCGACAACATACACAGCCAAATGGCATTCTTCCCCGAGTCTGCAAATCCTGCATTCACCCCGCACAATCTTTACAGCTTCAGCAAACTTCTCAGCGACAGCCAGCTAGCCAGGAATTCTGGGAGTTGAAATCCACCCATCTGTGCTTATTTCTGCTCCAGTTTGTATAGCTCCTTTGCGGACACTCGCAAGTAAACACAAAGCGCACCGCTGACTTGGAATACCACTTAAAAAAACAACCACCACCGCCAATTATTATTCTTGTGTTTATTAATAATAAAATATGGGTTTTTTTTTTCTGTTTCAGAATCCTCCCTGCCACGCATACCAATTAAAGTTCAGTCAATCGTGTAGCTTTTCTAGGTTTTTTGTTGTTGTTGTTGTTGTTTTTTGCAGATGCTGTCTTGTTTCTGGTCAAAATGCCGTCGTAACAACTCTACCCAAAAATGTTGACCAGTTTTATCTTTCTTGGCCTTTCCTTGTCTCTTCCGCAGCGAGTCCTTCTCACCACAATGGTAAAATCCAGCACGTTATTGGCAATTTAAAAAAGGCAAGACATATAAACCCGTTATATGGAATCTAGATATACGAGGAACGTAGACAGATAAGAAGAAAATTGACTTTCACATTGAGCACCAATTAAAGGTACCATGTAATAGCTACCTACTAACATTCTCAGCTGATTAAGTGTAACAGGCCCATCATTTTAGCATGTAAGGAACAGGTACACTTTATAATTTATTCCCCTCACTGGATGGAACATATCCATTAGGCCAGAGGTCAGCTCGGGTGGCTCTGGAGCCGCATGTGGCTCTTTCATCCCTCTGCTACGGCTCCCTGTCGCCGGTCGGCTCCACAATTGATGGGGCTTTCGGTTAGGACAGATCGAGGAGAAAAGGACGCCGCACTAAGAGGAGACTCTCTGGTGGGGGAACCGGACTTCGGGTCGGCTCCAGAATTGAACAGGGGAGTTCCGGTTAGGATCCTTGTGGCTTTTTGAGCGTTGAAGGTTGCCGACTCCTGCCTTAGGCTAAAAAGTGGATTCTTCATTAGCTATTGCTTGTATTGTTGTGATGTCATGAAAACATTTAAACTAGTGTCTTTCAAACACGGACGCTTTAAGACGTTTGGACTTCAACTCCCAGAATTCCCCAGTCAGCCATGCTGACATGCCGGCTGAGGAATTCTGGGAGTTGAAGTCCACACATCTTAAAGCGGCCACGTTTGGCGAAACTCTGATCTAAACACGATGCCCATGATTTCAATAGCGATGCCATATTAAGAGGCACCGATCCCTCACCCTGATCTGAATCCCATCCAAGTTGAACATTTCATTGCTCCTCAAGCCAACGTGAATTCAGCTCTCTCGAAAGGAGGGGGAAAAAAATATTCATCTTTTCTTATTCCGAGTCTACTTCGCAGGACTTGGTTAAGCGAGTCATGGAATTTCTCTAGATTTTTGTCTTTGGGCTCACTAGCCTTCGTAACGACAATCTTTATCGGTCTGATACGATTCAAAACCCGTGCCCTCGCACGTGTTAAAACGCTGACAAACTTTCTCACCCTTGGCAGGAAAGCTGCAGTACAGCGAGACAGAATTGAAAATACAAAACGGATCTGAGCTGTTTTATTTTTAATTCGCTTTAATTGAATTCACTAATTTATTTTAATTCATTCACTTTGACACAGAGCCACGTAATTCTGGTTTGCTTAAGAGCTGGACAATCTGGGGTTAATGTCGCTCAGATTAGGGGTAACATGACGTCAATGTTCTAATATTTGAGGGGCTGCCCCAAAGAAGAGGGAGTGGGTGGGTTTCAAATTATTCTTCAAAGCCCCTGAAGGCAGGACAAGAAGCCACAGATGGAAACTAAACAAGGAGACAAGCAACCTAGAACTAAAGAGAAATTTCCCAGCAGTGAGAACCTGTGGAACTCCTTGCCTCCAGAAGTTGGGGCTGTTCCAACAGAGAGATTTTTTTTTTTTTAAAGAAGAGATTGGACAATCGTTTGTCTGAAATGGTAAAGGATTTCCTGCTTTCCGGGCAGGGGGTTAGACTAGAAGACCTCCAAGAGCCCTTGCAACTCGGTGATTTTGTGCTATGTTTCAATGGAGCTGTTGCCCCAATCCCAGTGAGCCTGAGAAGGTCTCAAGAGAACTCTGTTTCTGCCTCCAGAAATATAAGCATTGGAGGTAAACCTTGCAACTATCTTCCACGTTCGTTTTAAATGTCTTTCTCCCTCGCCCCCCCCCCCACCAAATCGTTCCTTACTCCCTCTCTCCCAATGATTTTTCCAAATTTATTTATTTATTTTTTTTAAAGAAATTAGAAAAGACAGCTGGCCAAAGACCCAAAACCTCTCCGGAGCGGCTACGGAGAAGATGCGCAGAGAAGAATCAACCTCTGGGAAGGCACCAGATACGATGTCGTACAATGAAAGGGCCACCCCCACCCTCTCCCCAATTTCCCCAGAGCTGAAAGAATGACCGGCATGGAGGAAAAGTAGCAAAGCAGAGGTATGAAGCGAAGTGACTCCGGTTCAAGGAAGGCCGAAGGAGGTTGGGTGGCCGTCGGAAAGGTGATAGGGGACACCTGAGACAAGGCAGAGTTATAGCTGGTAAGAAAAAGAGGAATGGGGATTTGTGTAAACAAGGCGCCTGATATCTCCTCTTCCCCATTGGAAAAAGAGGGGGAAGAATCTTTGGTCTTTGGTGGGGACGTCTTCTACGGTTGAGGTTCCTCACATCTTCTTCACCCGGCTCTCCAAGGCTTCCAGTTCTTTCAAGACTTCCTTGGGCAAGTCCTCAGCTACTTGTTCCGTCAGGTATTGTCTCACTTCTCGGACCTCTTGTTCCCAGAATTCCTTGGGCAGGGAGAAGAGCTCCGAATGGCTCACCCGGCTTAGGCCCGAGAGGTCTAAGGCACCTTCTTTAGGGACGTATCCGATGGGCGTCTCCTTTGCGCTCTCTTCTCCTTCCACCCGACGGAAGATCCAGTCCAGGACACGGGAATTCTCCCCGAAACCTGGCCACATGAAGTTCCCGGCCGCGTCTTTCCGGAACCAGTTGACGTGGAAAATTTTGGGAAGGCGGGCGCCTTTCCGCCCTTCCATGCTCAACCAGTGCTCCAGGTAGCGGCCGAAATTGTAGCCGAAGAACGGGCGCATGGCGAACGGGTCGTGCATGATGACCTTGCCTGGGGAACCACGGGAGAGAAGAGGGGAAGAGAAGAGGGAAGGACAAGAGGTGAGCAATTACGGCCCCCCCAAGACGGAAAATTAGGCCTGTTAAGCAGAGTGGTGGCTAAGTTGACTCGCAACCTGTTTTATGGCGTTTTTGGGGGGCCAGGCCTGCTAAGCAAATTCTTGCAGACTAGAGTCGTCGTCCTCCAACTCTCCTCCTCCTCCTCCTCCTCCTCCTCCTCTCCATAAACCCTATTCCGCTCTAGCACTGATGATGTTCCCTAGTTGGGTCATGAAAGGTCTGCCGGAAAAGCGCCAAGCTCAGAGAGCACCCAGGACCCCCTCTTTCTACATCCCTTCCACTTCTGCTTTTTCTTCTCCTCCATCTTCTCTTCCTTCTCCATCCCTTCTCCTCCTCTTTCTTCTCCACCCCCTCCCCTCCTCCTCTCCAAATCCAAATGTTTGGAAAGCAAGAACAAAAGTTATTTACTTTGATTTAAATTTCAGTTAGTGTGTATTCTTTTCATGTGTATATATTTCTACAACATTGCCACAGTTTTCAGAGTGTACTTTTTCATTTTGTTTTATTATCAAGAATTATGCAGATTTGTCTGTCTGCCTATCTCTATCTATTTATCTCTCTTTCTCTCTCTCTTTCTCCATCCATCCATTTATCCTTCCTGAACAAGCTCAGTATCAAATAGGACCTTTAGTTTAAAAGACCCCACTTTACATATCTTAAAAGTAACTGCCACTTGCATATTGGACGCAAGAATTGAATATATTTGAAAATGTAGAAATGGCCAGGGGATGCTAATGTAACTCATATGATTCACCTTCTAAAAATGGCTCCAGGATGTGTGCAAAGGATGCTATGAGCTGGAACTGCGATATAGAGAGTTTCCAGACAAGGCTTTTATGTACATCCATTCTGTCTTTCTAATGACATCTCACAGATAGTTCAGTGAATAATTTTTCACTTGTAAATCACCAAAATTTTATATCACCTTCCTTCATGCTTTTCTTTTAAAAAGAAAATCCATTGAGAAGGTAAAAAATGAAATAGCTTCACAGTGGGTTTTTTTATTGCTACCCCTTGAAAAAAATTTTTTTAAATGTCTTGTCATGCTAAAAGTGCATTCATTGGAATCCATGAATATATTTCATATGGATATTTTGTCTCATTGCTTTTGGATGATATTCTAAGGTTAAATCTAGATCCAATCTAAGGAGTCTGCTTCTATACGGAAGAATTCATTTAAACCAGTGTTTTCCAACCATGGCAACTTTAAAAGATGTGGACTTCGACTCCCCAAATTTCCCAACCAGCATGGCCATTGCTGAGAATTCTGGGAGTTAATATCCGAACATGAAGAAACCGTCAAGATTAAACAACACCATAAAATGTCAATTATTATATTTTACTGAATCTACAATGCAAATTATGTGCTTTAAAGATGAAAATGCTAACTGTCTTGTCTTCTAAATAAAGACACTCTTTAAACAACTATTTCCAGATTATAATTTTATATACGGAACATATGTGTATTTCATTGCTTATGTTGATTCATGCATCACTGCACTAATTATTTGTCATAGATACAGTAATAATATACTGTATTTTTAGTAAATAATCCAGGATTCTTGTGATCTTTGCTGGACAGTTCCTGATAAGGCAGACATAAATATGACACTATTTTCGTATATATGTTCCTGGTCCAATGCAGTAATGGTTGCTATGCCACAAGCATTATAAAAGGCTTTCTTCATGCTAAGTATGAATTACAATACATATTTCTCACACTGATTAATGCATAATTGCATCTAGCCATATTTTTATATCTATGATCTATTCACACCAGGCTTGGGAAATCATCCCTCTCCCTTCTATTTGTTTTTCTGGAGACTTAGAGGAAACTGAATAAAAATGTTTAACATAACAGTGTAAGCAACTATGTTTTCCCCTCCAGTCTAGGGCATGAAAAACAGAAAGAGAAGGCTCCAAGTTGAGGAATTGCCATCTCTTTTTCCCAGGGTCTTCTTGGATCGTAGATGTTAGAAAGCAGGAATACCATGCTGCTTTCCGGAGAGAAATAGAACATAGAATGACAGAGTTGGAAGGGACCTTGGAGGTCTTCTGGTCCAACCTCTGCTCAAGCAAAAGTCCCTATACTATTCCGGACAAATGACTGACCAATCTCTTCTTAAAAAACTTGAGTGATAGAACACCCACAAATTCTGGACGCAAGCTATTCCACTAGTTAATTGTTCTCACTGACAGGCAATCTTCTCTCTCTGAAACTCAGACTCTGTGCTTTCTAACCTCTCTGGGGTCTTGACAGTGGACAATGAGTATTGAGAATAGTAAACACAAATATATCTCTTTACTAGTAATACATGGACAAAAATATGTTTCTTACTTAAGATTCTCCACAAATCCCTTTTATGGCACAGGAACAATAATCCCATATTTTTCACCAAATGAAAAAGGTTGATTTGATATCTGAGCCTTTCCATCAAAAACTGTATAGAAAGAATAACAGGGAATTCAATGAATTTCTAGGAGAATCTCCATCAGCAATCCCCTTCTTGAAAATACTCCCATTAGTTTGCAGAATACTGTCTATTTCTTGCAAAATTTAGCATAGCTTTAAGCAAAGTTTTGGCCCAAGTGAAGCTGTCAATGTTAATAATTTTTCTTGCTCAGTGTACTATTTTGGAATTCTATTGAAATGTGTTAGGCATTGTTACAATGTTTGGGTACAAGGAATGTGTTTACAAGTTATGTGGGCAAAACTATGTTGCTGTGTAAGGTAGTCTCTAGATTACAAATCCTAGCCCACATATAAAAGCATAAGAATTCTTGAGAAAAAACTGGACGTTGTTGGAACATGTGACATACATACAAACCAAGCTGGTCAAAATTGAATAACAGTATTCTCACCTTCAATAGCGAAAGTGTGCGTTGCATGATTATAATTATGGGTGGTAACATAATCTATACTTTCTCTATCTTACTAACATGTACTCTTTTAAGAATCTCAATTGACCAAAGTATGATAGCTAATATAGAGAGAACCATCGCAAATGGAAAGCTGCAATTTGGAATCTAAAAGTGATAAATGTTAAGGAGCATGGTTTAATGAATGAATGAAAGAAAAAGAGCTACCCAGAAAGATAAGTCAAAGAGGAATGATGCAATAAGGTTGAATTTATTATTTTTAATTTTTTAAAAAAAATTAGATTTAAAGTCTGCCTGTCTTGAAATGACTCTGTTAAAAGCCATGAACAATAAAAAGAACAAAAGAAATGATCACAAATACTTGTAATAACACAATACTGTGCCTTATCCCCCAAGAACAACACACAAAATGGAACAACACAATGTGTCTCAAAAGTAACAGTGGCTCAACAACCAACTTATTCCCAGCTCTGGAAGCAAAGCCAAATTTTCAAGGACTCGCATAGTTCTCAGGGGCAGGTGGGATACTGTTTCAGGAAGCAAACACTACAACAGAGAAAGTACTTTTCCTAGGTCCTAGGGCTGAATTAAGATAATCCAGTTCTGGGGAACAGAGCTGAACTGTACAGGCAGTGAAAGTGTAAAGCATGTTATAAATAAAAGGACTATACATTAGTAAGTATGAAATAACATTGTACAGGTTTTGTGGGTGTGAATGGAAGCAGAAATCTGTAGTTTCCTTAGATGTTCTTCTCAAGTGAAGAGTGATAATAGTTAAAAATAGATGAATTTGAGGAGAAATTGTGTGAGATTATGAATGAATGCAATTCAGGGAAAAATATTCATTAAGTAACATGAACAGATAGTAGCAAGGCAAGAGACTACAGAATAAATGATAGGGCCCTTCAGAGATACAATAATTAATGAAGGTGGGCTTTATTTGGTGAACATCTGCTTAGGAAAAAAAAGTCAGCTTGTTTTGAACAGAAAGTTTAAGGATAAGTTTACTCATGTATGTGTGTGGCAAATGAACGGATATTAATCTGAAACATGATTGATTGATCATGTTGAAAGATTAGAGATTTAGTGAAAGATACAAGGGTGAAGAAAGGTTCTGAATGTGGGAGAGATCATGACGTGTTAAAAATATGGATGTAGTTTGTTTATGGAATGGCTGTACAACCTGTTTAGCATGTGTGGGAGGCTGCCTCTGTGCCTGTTGATTGAATGAATTATTATTGCTCCCCTGTTCAACAGAAAAGGTAGCATGAATGAATTACAGGGGATTAGTGTGCCTGGGAATGTATTTGATAGAATTCTGATTGAAAGGGTGACAATGAGCAAAATGAGATTTATGCAATGTGACTGTGTGCCAGACTGAGGTTTGCCAACCAGATTTTTGGCTTTCAGGGGGTCATTAAGAATGTATGAATGTGATAAAAATATATGTGTGTAGATTTATAAATAGCATATAATAAATGAATAGGCAAAAATTATGAAATATTTTGCATAAAAATGCAGTGCAATACTAACTGCTGACTGTAATAAATGTGCTACATGATAGATATAAAGCAAGGATGATCAAAAAAGGTAGTAATCAGTGGTTATCAGTGATTCGATACAGGACAGACAGTAAGAGAATATGAGATACCCCCTCATTGTTCAAGGTATGAGTCATCATAGCACAGTGGTTAGAGTGCAGTAGTGCAGGCTAATTCTGCTGACTGCTGGCTACCTGCATTTTGGCAATTTGAATCTCACCAGGTTCAAGGTTGACTCAGCCTTCTAGCCTTCCAAGATGGGTAAAATGAGGAACCAAATTGTTGGGGGCAATATGCTGACTCTGTAAACCGCTTAGAGAGGGCTGTAAAGCATTGTAAAGTGGTATATAAGTCTAAGTGCTATTGCTATTTATAGGTGAAAGTTCATAAATGCTTGAGGTGAATTTTGTTGGTTGGGGACACAAATGTGGGCATGCTTTCATATGCAGATAATTTGTTGTTCGGTGAGAAACTGAATGATTGGCAGTAAACATTAGCAGATAGTATAAAGGAATAAGGGCATGGATTGAACATTAATATAATAAAATCTTGGGTAGTTATGCTTGACAAGGAAAATGGAACAAAATTCTGCAAGTTAAACATAAATCAGAGCAATCAGTTAAACATGGATGCTTTAGATAGAATGCTTACTTAAGTTGCAAAACTGGAAGAAAAAAATTTAAAACACGGAATTGCAGGTAGAAAGTTAAAGGATAGTATTTGGTATTTTATGAGGAATGTATACAGGTAATCCTTGAGTTATGATCACAATTGGAACTAGAATTTCCATTGCTAAGTGATGTGGTCATAATGTGTGATGTCACATAAACACTGCTTAGCGGTGGCAATCCTCGCAGTCCCTGTTGCCATCATTAAGTGAAAATTAAGCAAGCACTGCAGTGACACTCTGGAAAGGTATGTGAGAACAGGCAAGTTGGGGGCATGCATGACCGATGTGTTTTTTATTTGGGGAAAAATGGGTAATAGGTGGAATTCTCATTCTTAGATGACAGCATTTTGCCAAACATACCAAACATGTATGTTTATGTTCAGGAGGTTTTACTAATTTCTAGCTTTGCTAGCTTCTGTATGGATATTTCTATAAGATATATTTATTTTATTATTCCAAAATCATCCTTTTTCATTTTTGGGACCTCAGACTTCTACACATGAGAATTCTTTTCTCCTACTTCTTACAACAACAACTTGGGGAGATGAGTTGGGCTGAGTAATGACGACAAATTTGAAGTCACCCAATATGAGTTCCATTGATTAGGACCCCTGTATGGGCCATTGACCTGATGTTTTCCTTCCTTCCTTCCTTCCTTCCTTCCTTCCTTCCTTCCTTCCTTCCTTCCTTCCTTCCTTCCTCTTTCTTTCTTT
>JANHFL010005112.1:608-10719 GCA_032468155.1 Oxyrhabdium leporinum
GCATTAGTTGTCGACGCGGGGGTAGGGGTAAATTTAGCTGATATTAAATCTAAAATGCTCTAAGGCTCACTTATATAGCCCGATCGCCTGTGTGTTTTAGTAGTGTGTTTTAATTGAGAAAAACTGCCTCTTGCCAATAAACTTGGCTAGCAGCTAGTTACTCTAAACTCCAATCTTTTGCATGTTCCACTTCTTGTTATATTAAAGTTTGTTATTAAAAAAAATAAGGCATTTCAACCTTTAAAACGTTGAGAATACTTTTTTTCTTCTCTGTGTATGGGTGTGTGTGTGTGAGAGAGATGAAAATAAATAGCAAATGCCAGTATCTCTGAAAAAGCAGTTTAAGAATAAATAAACCTGTTGAGCAGTGTGT
The DNA here is from genome assembly GCA_032468155.1 of Oxyrhabdium leporinum. Classification (NCBI taxonomy): domain Eukaryota; kingdom Metazoa; phylum Chordata; class Lepidosauria; order Squamata; family Cyclocoridae; genus Oxyrhabdium; species Oxyrhabdium leporinum. The sequence continues at coordinate 982 of JANHFL010005112.1, forward strand.
AGAAAGTTAATTTTCACTATTTTGTACTCTTTTTAATTTGAGAACTTCTTTGCTAATACATTGGGACTTGCTTGTGGGAGATGATTATTATTGAAACCAGTTAAAGGTCAAAGTGTAGCGTTTACCTTGTTCTGGAACCAATGGTTTGTGTGAGTAGAAATCAACACTATAGCGTCCAGTATCAAATTCCAATTAGCATAGCTCTCAGGTTTGGCTGCTTTGTCATCTCTAATTAATAAAGGTTTGCTTCGAGGCAGTTAAGGGATGCCCAGACAGCTTTTGTCACAGTATACTTACTTAAGTGACAAGTTCATGTAGAACGTTCTGATTAGTACTTCAGCTATGTTGGAGAGGTCGCTACTATGATTGTCTTGATGAATCATTTGATCACTCTTAGGTTTGGGGTGAGTTTTTGCACATTGCAAAACATGGAAGTTATGGAAAATGTGTTCAGTTTTTAAAAACTAGTGAGATCAAATCAGAGATTCTGTGTTATGAGTCAGACAGTATCTTCTTTCAAATAGTATGATTTGTGTGGTTAAAATGCTCTTTTCTAGTATAAAACAGACTTCATTCATTCTCTAGACTCTGTATAGAATGTTAGTATAGTTCTATCAGGCAAATGAATCTTAGGATAGTTTTAAGATTGTTTGAAGGTAGAGATTTGTTTAGGCTAAACTGGTAGTTTTCATGTTTCCTTTGCTCCCTAATGCTAATGCTATGCCATGTTAGTTTCTAATCAGTGATAATTTCTTTGTCTTCGTGGTAACTACAACTTGCTGACTTTAGGGTTTTAGTGTTTAATACGATTTAATATGGATGGATTAATCAAGTTATGTTATGAAATGAACAGTTTCTTGTTGCTGACTAATTTTTTGAATTTTTCCCCATCACTTGGGGGATTTTCTCTTTTCAGATCTAATAGCCTAACTTTATACAAGTTTAATAAGAAGTAAAGTCCACTGTATTTAATAGGTCTACAAGGTTGATGATGGTGGTTTTGCAGTTTTTATGACTAAATGAGGGGCTCAGTCCATCTAGCTTAAGATAAAGATTACTATGGAGATACTACCTAATTTATAGTTCTGAATCCAAGATGTTTTATTGCATCCCGTACAGGTTAAAAATCTGTAATCATGATAAATGGGTAGTGTGCTTTATTTAATGCTTCCTGCAAGTGGCTGCATTGGAAATAAAAACAGTGTATATTTAATATTTCAAGAGTTTTTTTGTTTTTTTTTAAATGATGTGGTTCTACATGTTTTAGGAACTGCCACTTTCCAAATATTTTGTAGTCTCAAGTTCCACCAAGAATCCTTTTGAGAACTTTGCTCAGACTGGGTGTCTAATGACTGTAGCAAGATGTTGTATGGAACCAAATCGTCTTTGAAGCTGTACCAATATAGTTGTAAGATTAAATTATGTAAGTCGCTCTAAATTTTAGTGGCCTTGGTTATGTATATTATGGATAACTATGGTTCATTGTAAAAAATCAGTGAAATAATGTTTCTATTTTTGCCATCTTACTACTTTCCTTTAAATTTTGGGACAAAAGGGGTTTAAAAATGGAATGATCAAATGATCATTTCACTTCTATTTCTGTGTGGTAGAACACATTAAGATATGTTTTGACTGTTTAAAGATGGTCTGTGCTACTACCCATTATTGCAAATCTGGACACATGACTATTAAGGGTTAAGAGTGATGTCTGAGGGGGAAATTAAGGCCATTTTCCAGAGCATCCTTTATAAAAATAGATGAAATGTGGCTCAAGAATTCCAGACCATCTTTTAGGGAAAGCAAAACAGAAAAGTTCAGAAATGGTGAGTTGATTTAAAATAAAATGGAATACGAAATTTATTAGCCAAGATTTTGTGAACCAGGAAATCAATGCTATGAATAATGGATTTATGGAAATACGAAATAATCCAGATAATGATTGAATCTCTCTTATATAGGGCTATTTTTCCTATTATGATTAAGTTTATCAGTGTCTGAGATTCAGACAAGCCATCTACCCCATTCAGGTTCAGCCCAACCAGTTAGAACAGTTAGAGAGAAACTTCTTATAATCTCATATTTCTGAGAGACTTGGTGCTGCTTTTTTCTAGCAACTGTCCTAAATATGAGCCAGTTGCCAAGCATCTGAATTTTGATTGTGTGACCGTGGAGATGCTACACAGGTTGTAAGTGTGAAAAACAATCATAAGTCACTTTTTTCAATGCTTTTTTAACTTCGAACAGTCACTAAACAAACTCTCATAAGTCGAGGACTACCTGTATGTGGCATACAGAATTTGTTTTTTTCAAACTCAATACTACTCTTAGGAAGAAGATGAAATGGGAATGATTTTTGGTGAATATGTTTATATTTGGGTGTAAACTTTTCCGGGTTTTTTTGTTTTTCATGGAAAAATGAGGGGAAAATATTTTAATCTTATTTCAGCAAAGTTGGTAACTGTTTGTATGACAGTAGAACCTTCCAAGTCCTCTGTGGAGGCTGAATTGATGCAGTAGGAAGGAGCTTTCTACTTTGGACAAAAGCATTTTTAACTTAGTCACTTGCATGGGCCATGCCATCTTAGCCTGCCAAATGAAATTATATGCTCCTGTGTTGTCAACTGCCAATAAGCAGATTACACCCAAAAGAATAGAAGTGGTGGACAAAAGGACATAAGAAAGTCAGCACTGGTAAAAAAAAATTGCCCTAATTTGTTACCTTTATTGTTCATTTATTTAGTGAATTTGTTATGCAGTGTGATACTGAGGTAGTATTATAGCAATGGCTTTTTTCCAGGTGCCGTTATATGGTCTATATGTGCCACCTAATTTGAGCTCAGCTCTCTGAAACTGAGCAGCTTGCAACTTATAATCATTTTGTAAATCCTGGTATATAAATATAATTTATCCTGATCTCTATTATTATCCTGGTGTTCCTAATATATTTGTTATGCAGCAAGCTGATGATAGTGATGCCACCCAATTATTCACAGATTTTAGTTGATTTAATTCACATTCATTTTCATGTTGCAGCACTAGAACAATTATAAAGCAAAAAGCATGCTTTTATTTTCAGATAATCTATTAATGTCATAACAGAAATTTTAACATTATGATAATTTTGAGGGGAAAGAAGAAATACCTTTAAAATTGCAATTTCCATTTGCATTTTTTGACAGTAGTTCTGCTGGTGCTATTTTAGTGCTTGATTATTTGAATCAGTTTCCTAGGCTATTTTGCTTGTATACGTCTACCCATTTATCTGGTATTAAATGCCTTGAACTCAGTGGAACCTGATACTTAGTGATCTACAATATATATGGGATTGGCCTATAAACATTTTTATCATAATTGTTATTCAGTAAATATTTCAATTTTAATTTTTGTACACTGTTTGGGACAGAGGATGATGTAGGATGAAGCCATGTCAAAGACCCAGAAAGAAAGTTATAGGTACCAGCTACATCTTACTAGAATCTGGACTCATGCAAAGAATGACAGTTTTTTGTGTGTTTTATCTATGCTAGTCTGTCAGTTGCAGCTCTATTATTATTATTATTATTCTGTAGCCAAAACAAAGTTATGAAAAAAGAGCGAGCTATCAGCAAATCCAGGAAAGAGCCAAGGTTTACAGAAACCAAAAAGGAGGAGAGAGAAGGGGCACCAATTTCCCAGAAAATAGCAAAGTGAGGACTTGAGTCTGTTAGGTGACCATGGAATGCTATCTTCTAGTGACAATACACCTCACAAATGAGAGGGAATAAAATATCCTGGAACAGGAAGGCCTGCTTTGGAATATTGATGCTTTCATCTAACAGTTTCTGCTTGTGACATGTCAAAATGCAAGAGCTTTTGCAGAACCTTGAGAATTCCATGGAATGCTGTTTTATTTTTCTGCTGCTTACTCTCACATTCACAATGATAAAGAAATAAGACAAGATGCTTGTTGCAAACAAAACTCCGAGCAGAGATTTCCTACCATCTGACCATGGTCAGCCAACAGTCCCCATCTTCCCCAGATTGCCAGCAAAATGTGTTGGGACAGTTATTGGAAACGTACGTAATAAGAAACAAAATTGATAAATTAAGAGATAGAGTATATTTTACACCCTTACCGCCACTTCTCTTTAGTGCTTATTTTACACCCTTACCGCCACTTCCCTTTACTGCTTGGAGTCACCTGAACAAAAGAAAACAAAATGGTTAACCACTCTGCAGTGTCCAGTTTTTCCGAAGAATCAGTGAATACTCAGAATTATTTACTTAGTATTGCCCATTTTTCCAGTCCCTGAAAGCTTCAAACCTTAGATGTCTTAGATGATGCCTAGACCTAGTGTGTGTAAACTAGTAGAGCTCCCTTCAAGTTTACAAAATCCTTTTAGCCATTGACCTGCCTGCCTGCCTTAGAGAGCTGTCTTTTCGGCTTTCCACATAAGAAAATTCTACAAAACATTTCCCCCCCCACAGGATTGCTAACCTGTATTTTTCCCATGCCTGTCCTATACATAATTGCCTTGGAATTCTCACAGAAATAATCCAATAATTGATCAGATGTGTTATTATGTAGACACAATGCAGTGACTTCTTGCTGAATTCCCTTTATTATATACCCTAAGGCATAATACTTTTGTGAAGAGGACTCTTTCCTTTTCCAAGTATTTGCAATGTTCTTTGGCCTCCAGCAAATTTTTTCTTTGCTTTGGGCTGGCCCTATTTTCATGACACAGAATTTAGCTGGTGTGGGTTTCCTGGGAAGATGAAAATAGCATGGGGAACTGGGAAGGTGAACTACCCTCCTTTAAAAACAAAATCTCTCTTTCTGGGAATTGTGTCTTGCTCTGCAGTATATTCAACCACAAGTTGATGGGGAACTGACAAGAAAAGATGAAGTGTGTGTTTGATATGGAAATACCTGCATGAATGTTAAAATAATGCTTGCATTACTTTGGCAGTAGTCTATAAATCATTTTTAAATCATTATTATTGACTTTATTCCCCATAAGTTTTTAACTTCTTACAGAAGACGCAGACATTCTTAATCCTTTAGGAATAAACGTATCTCGTGCAAGTGGTTTGAAGAATTTCTGTGTATTTTTCTTCGGAGAATACCTTTTTAGTGTATGAACCTTGCAAGGCAGACCTAAGGGAGATACTGAGAGCTCTCTTTGAAATAAGCATAAGTTCTGAATGGAAAGGTTTCTTTTTAATATTAAATGCTTGAATTTTGAACAACTCTTAAGGTTATTCTGACAAATGAGCATATCATAGGTATGGGTTACAACAGCATATAATGCCTTTGAGGTATATAATTAATATGCATGTAATTTTTAATTAGTTAACAAAGCTGGACATCTATGGAAGAGAGCTTTTGATAAAGATTACTACCACTAAATGGCCATTAACCATGTTAGTATCCATTTGGTTAGCTAAACATTCAGTAATGATTCACTTGTTGGAAATGATGAAATGTGTTCAGAAGAGCATGTGTTGCTGCTACTGAGTTTTTAAGCACAGAATTACAAATACTTCTTTAACTGAAACCTGAAGTTTGAGATTTTTCAGAATAAAGGTAGTCCTTGACTTACAGCAGTTGGCTTAGTTACCATTTGAAGTTACTATGGCATTGAAAAAATGACTTATGACCATTTTTCCCATTTACAACCATTGCAGCATCCCCATAGTCACATGATCAAAATTCAGACACTTGGCAACTGGTTCATATTTATGACAGCTGCAGTGTCCCAGGGTCATGTGATCAGCTTTTGCGACCTTCTGACAAGCAAAGTCAATGGAGAAGCCAGATTGACTTAATTACTGTGTTACTAATTTAGCAACTGCAGTGATTCACTTAACAACTATGGCAAGAAGAGTTGTAAAATGGGACAAAACTCAATCACCCCACCCCTTTGTGTCAGAGGCACAGTTTAAGGTGCTTCCGTGTTGAAAGGATTAGCTGGTGACATTGCCATTGCCTGGGAGATGCCCATGGGGGCTCTTTTCATGTCTCCGTCAAGGTCCAGGAGCTGGAGCAAATGATGGGAGCTCATTCCGCCACACAGCAGCACTCGGGTCTCAAATGCAGGCTTGCTAACCTCCAACCCAGCGTCCTAACCATTTTAGCCACCACACTCCTGGCAAAACTCACTTAACAACTGTCTTACTCAGCAACAGAAATGTTGAGCTTAATTGTGGTCATAAGTTGAGGACTGTCTGTATAAGCAATGGGAGGCAGAGGAAAAAAATTATCTACATTTGTGGTCATGTAGGATGATTCATGGTCATGCAGTATGAGCCGTTGATGGTGCAGTGGTTAGAATGCAGTATTGCAAGCCAATTCTGCCAACTGCCAGCAGTTCGATCCTGACCAGCTCGAGGTTGACTCAGCCTTCCATCCTTCCGAGGTGGTAAAAATGAGATTGTTGGGGGCAATATGCTGACTCTGTAAAGCTCTTAGAGAGTGCTCTTAGAAAGGGCTGTGAAGTGGTATATAAATCTAAGTGCTATTGCCAGTGCTGTTATTCTTCCATGTAACAAGAGTTGGAAAAGCCCTGGGAACTTAATCTTGAAACATGGAAAAACAATTCAGAACTCTAATTAAAGTATATTAATCTTCAAATTTATACAAAGTCTAATTCCAACTCTCTTTTAACATCAGTTTGATTCAGAAGCGTTTCCATACATACAGGTGCAGCACTGGTCGTAATTGGATGCCTCTCCTTCTCCTTCCTGATTTCTTTCTGTTCTTTTCACTAAGGTTCTCTGTGCCACAGTTACAAGTTCATCGTGAAGAGAATCAACACTTGCTAAAGATTGAGAAAACATTTTCTTTGGCGCTGAATATTTATTTACATTAGCTTTTCATTAATTTACAAATAAAAAGGGATATTTTTCAGCTAGAAATATTTCTACTGATCCAGATTTCCCCTTCCTCTGAATAGTTGGTTAATCTGACTAACCTCTCTTTGCAACGGGAGTGGAAAACCAATATTCATAGAGGAAATTAGGCTTCTGCTGATGGAAATGATGGTTGGGGAAAAACCAGCAGAATCTTCCTATATCTGACTAAGTTTCAAAATAACTCAATAAGCTTCAAGGTGTTAATTATTGTCTCCAGTTCCCAGGCTGCTACCATGTCTATGTTTTCCCTGTTCTGCAGAGTTTTTGAAATCCTTTTTTTTTTTTTTAGAAAAATGCAATTGGCTTTTAATAGGAATTGGGCACTTAATTCCTTTTTTTCCTTGTCTTTGTATCTCAGCGACAGCAGCATATGATAGAAGTTTGGAAAAAAGTTTCTCGACTTCTCTTTCCAAACGCACAATTGTCAGCCTTTTTTGGTTCCTCTCTTGCTATTTTTGTAATCCATTTGTTCATTACATTCTCCAGTATGTATAGTAATTCTTTATGGCTAAACTGAAAGCACACCACTTCAAATCTTGCTGTGAAGAGCTGCAGTAACAGAATGTCTTAAAAGATTTGTGTAGAGTTAACAGGGAGTGTGCTAAACGCCACAAGGCATCACCAGCAAGAACTAGGACCCTTTTGGAAACCTAATGAAAATGTTATCTTTTGAGAATTACTTATGGCCTGGACAGGGGTCTGTGTTGGGAAAATTGAATTATGTTCCTTTAAGTTAAATAAAGTTTGTTCAGCCCAGCCCTTTGAATTGAAAGAAACGAAGCTCTGTTTGAGGGCTGACTACCATATTATATTTGGGGGCTAGATATCCATGTGATGTAAGATTAGAGAAGCTGATTATGAACGTGTGTTGCAACTGCTAAGGTGTAGTCTCAGGAGTGAGTCAAAACTTGGATTGGACTTCCTCAGTGTAGTGAACAAGCTGGATTTAACTTGCTGCTATTTTTTGTGGAATACTTCTTGTATTGTTGCAAATCTGTGCCCTTCCTTAGTATGGTATTGACCATTATTCTATGTCAGGGGTATCAAACTCGATTTCATCGAGGGCCACATCAGGGTTGTGTTTCACCTTGAGGGCCTGGGGGGGGCGTGGCCAGGGGGGCATGGCCAGCTCGACATCACTCGTGTCGGCACTGCGCACGGCCCTCCCAAGCTCCGTTTTCATTGGCAAAGTCACCGTGGGCCAGATCTAAGCACCCTGCGGGACGGATCTGATCCGCGGGCCTTGAGTTTGGCACCCATGCTCTGTATCATTAAGTGCCTTCCTAGGCCATGAAGAAAACAGCCAAGTATCTATTGATCTAAAAAGGCAAGAGAAAACCTAGAATTTAAACACAGGAACATAGATTTATATAAAGGTTTAGTATTTGTGTTCTGTAGTAGACAAATCTTTTATGTGTATATCGCTTTATTCTTGGCTGTGATAAAGAGACTTATTAGGCCAAATCATGCTTATGGGCCTTTTGCTGATTCATCCAGTTCCTGAATAAGGGATTAAATGTCTGGAAAGTCCAGCCTCATAGCTGAGCCTACTGTAAGCCTGTCACTTGCCTTTTATTCCAGCCAGATTCTGATAATGTAATTCATCCCATCAGGTCTCCATTGTACTTACCATTTTAGCACTTCTCTGTTAAGAGCTCAACCCCATACTCTGAAAGTTAGTTTGTATACAATGAAGGCCACTAGCTTTGTGACCCATGTTCTTATTTTTCTCTGAGAGATTTAAGAGGCCCCATTTCAACAACACTCCTATTTTCCAGAGGGCACAAGTTCTTATTTGAAGTTCGGACTTCAGGATTTTTGTTTCTACCTCCACAGGTTTGTGTTTAAGATTCTCATAATCAAGCTTACCATGTGTTGGTAAAATATTTTTACTAGATAATTCAGATGGTGGGCTTGAAAACCAAACCTTTCCCATTAATACTATTTACTTTGGTAGTCATTAATATGCAGGACAGGTGGCCTTTATTTAACAACCCATACATTCAGTGACCAAACTTAAGACAGTGTTGAATGAATGGTATCTATGAGTGGACCTTGTACTCTACTTATGACTGCCACGGTGTCATCACAGTCATGTGGCTATTATTTGCAACCTTGTCAGCTACCCACAAGCGAAGTCAGTGGGGAAGCCAGCAGACAATCAGAAGTCATGGTCACGGGAAGTCCTCACTTATTGACCTACGTGGCCTTGTTTAATAACAGCAACCGGCTGCTGGAACTGACGTTGCTGAATAGCACAGCCATGCACTTTTTAGATTCATTACTGTGTCACTTAACAGTGGAGTTTCCAGACGCAGCTAGTGCTGTTAAACGAGGGCTGCCTGTATTCTTCCCCTTTTTATTTCTCCTCTATTCGGAAGAAGAATGGTTATACATATGACTTGAATTCCTAGAAAACATGTGTGAGCCTTTTTATGTAGCCACATTAGAGAATCAATTCTATGGGAAGACTAGAACTATGATTTCTTGACATAGGCTACATTAGCAGAATCTCGCAAACCTAATTGCGCTTTACCTCCCCTCCTTCGTGAATCAGGACAGTATTAATTTCAACTGCTTCCAAATATTGTTGCCAGGATTTACAGAACATTTCAGCCCTCTTTGTCTAGGTAACAGTTCTTGGATATTTCCCTCAAGGTCCCCTCCCATATTCTCAAAGTATTAGACCAGGATGGGATTCAGCAGGTTCACACTGTTTCGGGCGAATGGTTAACATTTTTCCCAGTTTGCAGAACGGGCTAATCCCACCTCTGGCTGGCCCCTCCCACCCCCCCCCTCCCAGGAGTCCCCCCACATGCTCCATTTTGGTTTCCAGGGTGG
>JANHFL010005112.1:10819-25344 GCA_032468155.1 Oxyrhabdium leporinum
TTTCTGTGCAGTTCACACCCCTTGCTTGCTGGATCTGGATGTCACAAAGCAAAGCCCACATTTTGTAATTAACCCCCACACCCTGTTTTGGCTTGCAGAGTGCTGCAGGAGGCTGAGTGCTGTCACGCCCCCTGGCCAGACCCACCCCTGGCCACACCTGCCCAGCCACACCCAGCCAGCTGATCATTAGGGCAGAGAACTGGTTGTTGCGTTCTTTGAATCCCACCACTGACCAGGATGCTCCTTTACTGTAACAGTAGTTGGGTTTCAGCTGATTGCTCTGCCAAGGAACAAATAGGACATTATGCAGGAGTAGGTGAAAGAGATGTAGCAGTTGAATTTTAGGCCTGCTACGTAATACTGAGTCTTGCAGTTTACAGTAGTTGGTTTTATTATTTTTTAGTACCTGTAGTACAACCATCAAGAGCTATGTCCTTGATTCTCTCTCTGCCTACACACATCTTCTGTTTGAAGTATTGTCTGGCTACATCTGACATAAGGTCTTGAGTGTCCTTCTGAGATTTTCAGAGTCTGTGGTGATATAATGTTCTTTGCAATATTGCTTGTCCTTCCACGCATCAGGAGACATTCATTTTAATTCTTGATATAAGTGACCATGACTCTTCTTTTTGACTTTTTAATAGGGCAATGTTGCTTCCACTGAAGAGTTGTACCTGCCTGTTTTCCATTCCTCAGTATCTTTTTTTTTCTTCATTGCCAGAATATCAGAAGCTGTCCCATCTGCAAAGACTACATTTTTCCCCCCGTCAGTACAGAATATTTTCTACATGTCTTGGGCGTGCTTGTTATTCTCACTCACAGTAATTGTTCCTTTCTTTCTCTGCCTGCCTTAGGGAGGGTTTATTTATTTATTTAAAAATATTTGTGTGGCTGTCCATGTTATAAAAAAAATAACTCTAGACAGCTTACAACAAATAGGTAACAAAATACAAAAAATAAAAATAACTCTTTCATTCTCCAAGCACCATAACAACCCTAACCATAAATGTTGGGCTCACCTTCCTGCCTAAGCTACTGCCCGAAGAAAAAGCCAAATCTTAAGAACCTTCTGGAAGGCAAGAATAATAAAGACCATCTATAGAGACCATCAGATTTTTCTGCAAGACAGGTGCAGTTATAGAAAAGGGTTTGCTTCCTAGGTCTCACCAGATGACAGTATTTAAGAGATGGACCTGGAACAAACCACCTCGTATCAAGTCTGTTTGTATGGGTATTTATCTTCAGGAAGAGGCAGTCCTGCAGATAACCCAGCACTGTGCCCATATGGGGCTTTAAAAAAACAGTACCTTGTATTGAATAGGATTCAGTGGGAGTCAGTGCAAGCTTATACAACAGTGGTATAACATGGTGAAACCTTGGGTTGCCTAGAATTGTATGTGCTGCCGTATTCTGACCAGATGAAGTTTCTGGATGATGTTTAAGGATAGCTCCATGGAACGCATGTTACAGTAGTCCAAACAGGAACAGGAACAGAGCATTGTGACCATTAGTCAGTCCTTCTGGTCTAGGAATGGATGCAATTAATGCACAAATGGCCCCTGGCCACAGCTGCTACCTTCTTCAGCAAGAACCACAAGTCCAGTTGGACTCCCAAAGTGGTTGCTTCTACTATTCTGCTTTCTATGTGGAGTTTCCTTTCTCTGAACTGATAAATCCCTATCCATAGCTCAAATGTGGCTACTTGCTGCTCTCAACCTTTTGACTTTTTCTTCAGGGCCTGCTACCTTGCCACCAATTTGAACAAAATATGTGCCGTGTTGTTTTTCAGGCTGGAAGACGAACATGGCTCTCAATCATTGCAGGTCATAAATTCAGACTTTTTTTAAAAAAAACACTTAAAAAAAAAAAGAATAGAGTAAAATTCAGTAGAAAAGTTTTCTCGTTCCTTTTTCAGATTAGTCAGGTTTCTTGTTTAGTGACTCCCTAGCAAACTTCTGTTAGCCCTTTGTTCACTTCCTCACTGAGCTTTCCCTAGAACCAAGCTGCCTTATATTCCTCTCGGAGTCTGTTTACTCAGCAGGAAGCAGTTACCCAATCAGCCATGATGGGCATTGACCAGCTCTTAAGTCACTCCCCCTGCAATCCACAGCTCTTCACGCAGTGACCTTTTGCTTCTCACAGCTCAGCCTGCAGTCCCCTCAGAATAAGGCAGTTCCTCTGATTACTCCTTTCATTCTTTTGAGCTCCACCGGCAAACTCTTGTTAGCAGTACCTAATTGTCTGTTTTTACTCTAAACAGAACAAATTTAATAAGAGGAAGCTGTCTTGAAAAAAATATACAGGCAGTCTTTGAATCACAACCATTCATTTAGCAACTGTTTGAAATTACAAGAGCACTGAAAAAAGAGACGACCGGTTCTTGCTCTTAACGACCGTCTTGCACTTATGACCATCGCCGCATCTCCAGGTCACGTGATCAAAATTCAGGCGCTTGACAACTGGCATGTATTTAGGATAGTTGCAGCGTCCCTGGGTCATGTAATTGTCACTGGTGACTTTCTAGCCAGCTTTCAACAAGCAAAATCATTTAATTACTGCTGCAGTGATTCGCTTAACAACTGTGACAAAAAAGGTTGTAAATTAATTGTACCTCACTTAACAATTGCCTTGCTTAGCAATGGAAATTCTGGTCCCAACTGTGCTTGTAATTACTACTACTATCTGTATTATATATTAGAGTTTTGTTTGTGTGCATATTGCAAAAGCAACACTAGCAAAGTATGATGACACTTATGAAGTTATTTAACCATTCTACAGCTATATTTTTATAGAAGTAGTTTAATTACTAAAGTAACTTGATATATCTAGTCTATTTTTGACACATTAAAATCCTTGATTAGTATAATTCCTTTGGGAGTGCAAGTATACGTCATCCTTTAAGCTCTGTGATGATTCATAATAATACAAAGAAAAAATAATAATACAAATATTCACTAGAGCATGCATCAACCTTTAATATAGTGTTCTAAGCCACAGTTTTTCAAACTTGAATTCTGCAGAATTCTATAAGTCCATGAGAACTCATTGAGATTCTGTGAGATATTCAGAAGTTCCCTTGAACATATCTACTTTTCTGTTACTAGAATTTGCCTCTTGAACAAAATTCTGGGAACTTTTTTAAAATCCAGTTCATAAAAATTCCGTAATACAGTACACTAACATTCTGAGGGCAAACATGGCAACATGAAGTTTTCTTGGATGCAGATTGCATGTTAGTTTTTGCTTGTAATTAAATCTGTTTGATTTTGCGTGTTAGTGTTGCCTAGAGGTTGGATTTATCAATGTCTGCCCATTTTGTATGTAGAAGATGTTATTTTTGTATGAGAGTGGTTCGAACTAAAACTAATTAAAATTGTGTACATAATTGCAGTTCAAGTGGTATACATGTAGTTAGTTAATCATGCCAGATGGCATCTGGTTCAATTTGTATATAGTACACTTGATTAAATATCTTCAGTCATTGCAGACCTCTGTTTGCAACCTGAAATACAGAATCACTTTGATATTGAGACAAAGCAGTACATCATGATGATGCTGATAATAATAATGATTATTAGGGTTTCTAAGAAAAACCTTTAATATTATTATTGCCCTGTATGTTTTAACTGCTAATGTTCTCCCAGTTCTATTATATCTTCACCATTTTGGAACCATCTGAATATAATAGAGTGAACAAACTGGTCTAAAACATAATGTGGTTTGATTATTGTTTGAATTGTGATTTATTAATTATGCTTTGAGGATTAGTAGTATGTATGATTCAGGCCACTGAAGTTTGTTCAATAAATTACAGATAAGAGCTATGGCTTAGCACTGTATAAGAATGCAGTGCTATACTAGAAATATATATTTTGTATAGAGTTTGTGCACTGTATTCATGCAAAGTTCACACACATTTTTGTCAACATATCTGCTTGATGCATATCTACTTTGGACATGTATTGTAGTGGCACTGCTTTTCATATGATGACATTGCTGTTGGCATAGCAATATTACATTGCAAGATCTATTGATAGGGTAAAGATTTTTGAAATGTAGATTTGGTAAACCAAGACACTTTCTAAATATCATAAGTTGCTTCAACATTCTGGGCTTTTATCTGCAAGGATAAAGACAGGGAAACTAAAATTTCAACAATTCAGAAGAGATTTCTTATGTTGGACTCTGTCATTCCCAGCCAGAAAAGATGAAATCCAATATAAATTAAAAATCCCAGATTGGGAATAGCATGGCTCATCTCATAACCCACACTTTTTTTTTTTCTTCAATTCCATAAATCTTTTGAGTGTAATTGCTTTTTGCCTTGAGCTGTTAAGAAACTTCAGCTGATGCAGAAGGATTGGAATGCTTAGGATGATCTAATTGAATGATATCTTGCTTCTAAAGCTGATACATTGGCTCTTGGGACCGAAGTCAAAATGATGGTCTTCGTCTTCATAGTCTTATAAATCTTAAAGGCTGTTCTACAAGTCCTCCCGTCTGCAGAGAGGAGGCAAGTAATCTGTCAACCAAGGTAGATTTTTTTCAATTTATCTTGCCTTTTCGCCAGAAGTTCATGGTGGCATATGTAGCATTCCCTCTTCCATTTTTTCTCAAAAATTTGGGCTAAGTAATTGGCTCAAAAACTACTCGGTGAGCTTCTGTAGCTGGGAGTGGATTTAAACCTGGGTTTTACTCTCTCTAAAATCAAAAACCTTGTGTCAGGCTGGAAATATATTATCTATTTTGTCATATATAGTAAAAGTTGTTTCACTTTTATAATTTCTTTTGTAATAATTTCATTGAAAGTTTTAATTCCAACAGTAAGAGAAATAATACAAGCTAGAAAAACAAAAGGAAAAAGAGAATGCAAGAAAGCATACAAATAGAGAAACGCCCCAATAAACTTCTCACCGTCATCATAACAAATATAATAAATTTCACAATCCACTTACTTAACAAATATAAAACTCTTCATCCCATAACTCATCTCTTAACAATAGGCAAATCAAACAAATAACATCTTCAATTATCAAGCAAAAAGTCTAGAGTTCTAAAATGTTTTAACATGTATAAAACATAACATTCTATATCCCAATTCTTAGCTGTAAATAAAACCCAATTTAAAAGCCCTAAAATGGTCCTGATATTTTGGTGTAAACAAAAGAACCCCCTACAGCTTAACATGACAGAGGGACCATTTCTCCTTTTAATAAGACACATTTTTCCATTCCAAATGCCAACAATTCCAAAGAAACCACCCCAAATAGCAGCATAGCCCATTCAAATAAACATTCCATATCTCAACTCTGAACTATAGACAAATCCACATTTAGCAAACATAAAGTAATCCCAGTATCCTAGTATAAACAAAATACTAACATTTAACATAAGAAATACAGATAATTTCTCCTTTAAAAAGAACAAGTTTAGAAAACTTCCTTACTAAAGACAGATTCAGAACCAGTTTAAATGATATCAAAGCCTGATAAATAATGTACTTCTAGGGGGAAATGCTTTAATACCATATTAGATTTAAATAAATTCAATATTCCATATTTTTCCAGTCAAAATATTAAGAAATCCAAAAAGAAACATCCAAAATTTCATGTCCCTTCCTTTTTTTAAAAAAGAAGTCTTTCTGTGTAATCCAAATGATTGTTGATCTTTGTTATGAGTTTTTTCAGTATGTTAAACTGCCTCTTTTGTAAGTCCAGCAATAAGAAATGGTTTCAGTTTCTAGGATTTCCACTTTTATTTCCTTCTTAATTTTTAAACCTCATCCAATTTTTTTCTTTATATTTGATGACAAATTCTTATTTAAATTCTCATTCCTATTCTTGTGTAGATTTTGTTGCATAACTTTTTCTATAACATCTTCTTGGAACAAACTGTAATATCTTCTTTTAGGAAGACACAACATAGATGGCATAATAGATTTAAAATCCTGACGTAGTTACTTGTTCAGTTCCTCAAAGATATCTCTAAACACTGTTACTTGTTTTGTTATGTCTCCATTAGCAAAAACATTTTTTCTTCTCCACAAACATGCATTTATTCTTTAAAAATAATCTCAAAATCTAATGTTCAAAATCCATATTCAAAATTTTCTGAGCCCTCAATCTGTTTAAAACTTTCTGTAGCCCAATCTTTGTCTTATTTTTGTTGTTTGTTTTAATTTTGTAAAGATTATAATCTTCATTTTCTTATATTAATGATTAAAGGCATTCACCCAATGTTTGCAGTCTTGTTGCTTTGAAAGTGTCTGATTTCTTTGAAGTAGTTAATAGGCAATTTCCAAAAACAGTTGACAAGAGAAATGTGAACTTAGTGTCCTTTTAAAAGGCTCTGTTTGCAGCTGGAGCAATTCTAGTAAATTCCCTGATATCCTGATTCTTCCTCTCCTTTCTGGAGATTGTAACGATTCACATTAGTAGGATATGAAGGAGCAACTGTAGGGAGAACACTTGGGCAATCTTGCATTCTTTTGTTATCCAGAGAGGATCAAAGGAAGCAATCGTTTCATTGGCTCCCTATTTGTGGCTGCAAACATTGATTTCTCTTTTTGCAGAACTCTTTTCTGTATACCATCTTCCCCAGAAATCTTTATTTTTCTTGAGGACTTGAGGAAGGATGAATCTTTTTTTTTATATCACAAGCAAGTCTAATAGAAAAATATTATATAAATCTCTAAAGAGAAAGTAAACTTGTCTGATAGTGGACAGGAGGCACACAATATCTAAATACAACGTGTGTTGTATGTTTTATATTATACTTACATATTAACAGGAGAGCAAAGAAAAGTTATATAGACTCACAGGTTGCAATGTTGTAAAGATTTATTGTTGAATCTGAAAGTCAAATAGATGTGTAGCAGACACTCTGGCGTTTTGAATACCATAAACCTATGAGACATCATACTCATAGGCTGTGGCTTGTATAGTACACTGCAGTTATTGCCTAGAGACGTATACAGAGCATGATCTGATTGTACTTTTAAAAATGATTTTCAATTATTTGGATGTGGGCAAAATGACTGGTGAAATCAGCCGTGATCCTAGTCATTTTACCTTATATCTACAAAGGAAGAAATAACTAACTGAATTCAAGAAATAATAAATGTTTCATTAGGAGAAAGAGTGGGTTCCAGTTGATTTAAAATATGATACGATAATACTGTTATGAAGAAATTCATATGAACTTAGATCATTATTTTGAATTACTGCTTTTCCCTACCCTTGGTGTTGCAAATTTACTGACCTGTCTATAAATTATAATCTCAGAAGCAGTTTTTCACCCATCAGCTGACATTAGTTACTCACCAGCACAATTAAAGGCTAGTAATGTGTGTGACTGTACCACTTCCTGTTTTCCAGGTAATGCTAGACAATTTGTTTGGAGTACTGGGCAGCTGGGAATATTGGGAAAGTATGGAATGGTCCTCTTCTGGCCTTGTTTTATTTTAGATGAAGTACAGTGTTGTGAAAGAGAAGAGTTTTGCCCAGCCCATGCTGTAACCAGAAGACACTTAAAGAATCCCACCCAGTTAAAGGACAATATAAACCAATATGTTACTGGTACCCAGTTCTTTGAGCTTTGGCAAGTATTATTCTTGTTTGAGCTCCATAGTTCTAGTCACACAATTTTGCCGATGCAAGAGAATTGTGGATCCTGCTGATGTGACCAGGATTGTTTGTCATGTTGCCATGCAACGTCTTTGCCTTCATAACCTGTTTACTTCTGTTGTGTGTATTTGAATATTAGATTTGTATGGTTCACAGTTTAGAAAACAAACACCTTAGGGTTCTCTTGAATTGTTACACCAGTGCATGTATTTGTGTTTGTGTATGTGGTTTGAAGCTAGCAGACGTAGCTTAGCTCTTGGCATTGTGTTCCATCCCATTCATATCTTTCCTTTTCAGCAGAATAGAGCTTTAACGGGGGTAGGGAAGCTGGCTGTATTCTAAGAAAGGTCTATATTTTCGTGATCATGCTTTTACACACACACACGTCTGGCAACTACACTGAGGTCTGTCTAAGTTTCATTTCCCTGCAGTTTTTCAGTAACTGCTTTCCATCAAGAAAACACTGATCTTTCTTCCTTTTGTAAAGGTTGCAAATCAACAACATCATGTCAAAGTTTCAGTGTGTGTGTCTATTTAAAATAATTGGGTTATTTCTGAAGGCTTTATTCCCCAGGTTTTGTCACTCCAGGAGGAAAAATTCATTATTTCAAAAGGAAAAGAACTTCAAGGGCTGCTGATGCCACTGCGCTCTACTTTTAACGTGCTAATGTTCTCAACTCACGGAGCCCGGAGGGGATTCTAGACAGTGGTCCTGTTTCTTGCTTGTAATAGGTGAAGTCTGAAAACTTGTATTTGAGGTTTATATCCAAAAGTATCAAGAATTTTTACTTTCCCTTGGAGGTAAAATAATACCACAGTGTGCATCTTTTTAAATTATCAAAGTCTGTTATAAAGCACGTGAAAACATGGAGAGCTGATCTGCTTGTTCTGAATGGATTAATTTAGCCATATTAGGCAAGCATTCTTTCTCTGCAAATTGAGTGGATGTAGTGAGGCGAGGTTTGGGAAGAAGAATAGATGGAAAAAGTATCCACAGAACTGAAAGCTTTTCCAGAAAAAGGCTATTGTGGACCTAATTAGCAACTGAGTTTCACATGTTGTCAAACATTCAGTTACCAAATTGCTAAATTAACCTTTTTTTCTGACTGCATTTGACATTTCAAATTAATCTGGAACATATTGTCAAAATAATCAAAACTGCTTTTTAAAACTCCAGAATGTATAAATATTTGTGAGGGCTTCTAAGGTGTCTAAAAGGTGTCTAAAACGTCATGTTCCCATAGTTACCCAGTATTAGGTACTTATGGTCTCACTCCAAAAACCAGTTGCAGTAAAAGCATTCTTTAGGATGTTATCCTAAGAAATATACAATATTCCAGTTTGTGATGATTCCTGCAACAAAACTATACAATAGAGAAAGCTAGTAAACGTCACAGTTCCTCGTTCCATGCTAAAATAGTCTCCCAGTAGGCTTTGTCAACCTCTTTTTTTAAAACAAACTCTGTTAGTGATACAATTACTTACAACAGTCAGAACAAGTTAACTATATATGGAAGAGAAATAAATGCTGGACAGAGGTATCTCGTATTCTGAAAACTCTTTCAGGAAAAGTTTGCATATTTTGTTCCATTCAAAAATTGTGAAAGCCAGTGAGTTTCCAAGAATAGTTTTCAGCCTAGGATAAAACACACTTAATGAAAGGTGAATGTTATTTAATGGGACTTTTGTATATACTCTGAAGTTGCATACAGGCAATTTCCAGCAAATTGTATACAGGTAGTCCTCAGTTAACGATCATTTGTTCAGCGACAGTTGGAAGTTATTAGGACGCTGAACAAATAGTACTTACACCTGGTCTCTGAAATTACGCCCAGTGCAATGTCTCTTCAATCACATGATCAAAATTCTCAACATTCAAAATAGATTTAGAATATTTTTGTAGAATAAGCTGTTGGCCATGTGAGGGCTTCTTCCGAAGGCCACACGCAGCCTTCTCATAAAGATTTGGTAGCCTTCTGAAATCTTTCAAAGCCTTGTGAGAAAGCTGCATTTGCATCTGGCAGCTGCCTCATGAATGGTGTGCCTCAACAACAGTGGGAGAGTGGGAAGACGGTGGTCACCTGGGGACAGCAAGATGGTCAGAGGTGGTAGAGTGCAAGGCAGCCAAAAGGGCACAGGTGAAGAGGGGGGTGGGTGGGAGTTAGGCAAGTGGGGAAGGTTGAAATGTCCCTGCCATTGTAAATGTGGCTGGACTGCCTTGTGCCTGAATTTTGATCCCATGACCATGGTATACAACCTAAACTCTTAGTGCACTGTATTAAGCCACAATGCCTTGTGTGACTCCAACCACTGTAATTTATAAACTAGGTTTTATAGCATAGCATGTTAGCTCAGCCAATTGTAGTTTACTCAGTTTACCATGGTTAAGCAAAGACATGGCTTTTGCACACGCTCTGAACAAGATATGTGTCTTTGTTCAGAAATGTTACATCCCAATGTGGTGGTTTAGTTAAAATCTAGTGTTGCTGTTTCATTAATATTCTCCACTGTCAGTTGTTACAGTCCATAATTTTGCTATATATGTTTGGGTTTTGTAATAAAAGATAATTATGGAGCTAACTCTGTGCTTCCTGTTTCCAGATGCTGTCTTTTTATTGTTTTTGTTTATTAGACATTTAAGATTAACCTTTTAATGACCTTTTGAATAGATAGTTTTATCTTGAATCTAAGTTTCTGTGTTGATGGAGGAGAAAATTTAATTAAATTTTTGCTCTTATTTTTATTTCTTCAACACTGTTTGGCAGTAATAATTAAGAAAATTCATGAGGCCTGAATTACTCCTCCAACTGTGATTAATAGCAAGCAATGCATAACACAGATTTAGAATGTTTAAAAGCTTTAATAAAAAGGCAAGATTTATAAATAAAAAACTAAAATTATATTAGAATGGACTGATAAATAGTATTCAACAAATTCTTACAAGATTTGTAAGGTTTTTGTTAGAAAAAAAAGCATAGTTGAGTAATGTACCCCTATACTAAATGCTTCTGTAGAACTTCTGCTTTTATTCTATTTCTAGCTAATTATCAAAAATGCTTATTGTTACTTGTAACCAGATTTCTTTTTTTGTGAAGAAGTAGGGAGAATATTGGGAATTAACTTTATACTGTATTGACTCCAAGCAACTGTTTACATTGGGAAAACATGGGTTATGTGCTTTATAGGAATATTTGTCAATTGAATAAGAGATACAACTGTACAGGTTCCACATACAGTAAGGTTGTTAATAATAATGCCAAATAATGATAAGCATTTAGTTGTAGTGAATTTCATACTTTTATTTTTAAATGCTTTCACATCCCATGAATTCATCAAATTATAATTCTCAGAACATGCACTAGGTTTTGATAGTGCATAGATGAAAATACATTAGGCTTATAATATGAGATAAAAAAGGTAATGTTTGTGGTTTTCACTCTTTTTTTTTCACTATTAGGTGTAATTAGGGTAAAGACATCTAACATAAAATGTTAATTTCATGTGGGGTTAAGTTCCAGTATTACATATAGCATGTTTGACTGTTAATCTAGAATGAACTTTGAAAATGCCTGTTCCTAGACTGTTTAATGATATGATATGATATATTAGTTTTCAATCTTATTGCCAAATGGCTGTCTTTCTTCTTTTCACTTGGAAAGTAGAGCTGTATTTTTACAATTTGTATTTTTAATTTAAAACGGTGCAGTATCATGATAGAGACTCACTTTTCTTTAAAGCAAATTGAAATGGACAATTTATTTATTTATTAAGCAAATTTATATAGCCATCCAACTCATACATAATGTCTCTGGCAGTGTACAATCTTAAAAATCCAGTTTAAAATCTATCTAAATTCCCACCCCATGGCATAGCAGCAATAATAGAATCAGACAAGCCACTTGGTCAGTTCTATATTGGGTCCCCAAACCCACTGACAAAACCATGTCTTCAAGCCCTTGTGAAAAAGCAACAAGATGGGGGCCAATTTTATCTCTCATTATGTTCCAAAGCCAGTGAAGAGCAGACCCTTTTTCTAGGTCCCACCAAATGTACTCCTTTGATAGTTGGGAGCCAAAACATATCTTTCTGCTCTGTTGGGCTACGTAGATATAATTGGGAAGAGGCAGTCTGTCAAATAACCTGATCCTAAGATGCGTAGGGCTTAAAAAATGATAGCCAGCACCTTGAATTACATCCAGAGGTAAATCAGCAACTGGTGCAGCTCCCACATGCAAATTTGGACCTGCACAAAATCATATGGGCTACTGCATTTTGAGTCAACCAAAGCTTCCAGATGCTCTTCAATGACAATACCATTTAGAGGATATTACAATAGTTCAGTGGGAAGTAACCAGGGTATGGATGACTATGGGAAAGACCCTATGATGGCTCCCTTGGGTACCAGCTCAGATGACAAGAGCTGGTTCCGGCGGCATCTGACAGAGACTATGGGGAGCACCAGGGGGACATGGAACGTTCTGTGACAGAATCTGATGGTCTAGGTGATGTTCCCTGGCAATGTCAGGCGAGTCAGAGAGCACAGCCAGATGAACAGCCAAGTGTGCAGGCTGGAGGAGAAATGCAGCTGCAGCCAGTCAGTGCAGATGACCAGCTGGTTGCATGGGCTGGAGAAGAGGCTCAGCTGTAGCCGGTCAGTGGAGAAGAGGAAGAATTGCCACCTCCACCTGATCCCAGATCACACAGAATGGAGCGCAGAAAGGTGCAATGGAAGCCATCAAGGCTACTCATGAGGAGGCAGCCTCACTCCTAATGAGGCACACCAGTCAGTGCCTATTTACCTCAGTGCTTAGAGCCTGATGATTATTAGAGACAACCATTTGTAACCACCCATGAATGCTCTTGGCTTGTTGCCTGGAACTCATTGAGACCATATTGCCATCGTTGTACCTCAAACCCCCTGAAGCCAAGTTGCCTTCATTGTGTTTTGAATCCATTGATGTCAAGTTGCCATTGCTGTGCCTTGAACCCATTGACACCAAGTTGCTTTCATTGTGCCTTGAACCTGCTGGAGTCATGTTGCCTTTGTTGTGCCTTGAATCCTTTGAAACCACATTTGCCTTGGCCATACTTTGAACCCCGAGCGTCATGGGGCTGTCATCCTGCTGATATTGTTCCTGTGCCTTAGGCTTGACTTGTCCCCGTTGCCTTCATTACATCCAAGTTGCTTGGAATAGACATTAAAAGGCTGCACACATGGAGTTGGAGCCTGGGGAATGAATACAGGGTTGGTTGTGTGAAATAAACATACTTACACTGTGTGTGTGTGTGTGTGTGTGTGTGTATTGGAACAGGACAAACCCATTGGTAGCGGAATGGATGTAACTGGAATGCAACATGCACTTGAGCAAAGACCCTCCTGTCCATGACTGCCATGTTCTCGAGCAGAAGTGGCAACTCCAAGAGAACCCCCAGATTGTGCACCTGCTCTGTCTGGAATAGTGCAACCCCATCCAGGACCAAAGATGTTTATTTTCCAAAAACCAAAGAGCTCCAGACTCAAAACTACTCTGTTTTGCTAAGATTCAATTTTAACTATTGCTCCCCATCCAGACCTCAACAGCCTCCAGGCACCAAGAAAGGGTGGTTATGGCATCATTTAACTCACCATGGGCAGGAATGGGTAACTGAGTATCATCATATTTCATCCCATATTGACAGATGATCTGACCCAGCAATTTCCTGTGGATGTTAAAACAGAAGTGGAGAAATCACTGACTTTTGAAGGACCCTGCAAAGCAGCAGCCAAGGGTTAGCATTCTCCCTCCTGATCAACACTGACTGGAAACAGCCACAAAGAAAGGAGGCAAACCAGGACAATACTGTGCCTCTTATTTCCAGTCCCTGTCAGATGCCAACAACCAGATCTATACGTGTAGAGTTAAAGTTTTATTATGTTCTGCCTATGGAATCTCCCCAGTCTGGCAGCTCTCCCTTGGAAGCAATTAGATAAGGTTCCAAGGAATTTAGGATGGGCTGGTCCTGGCCCTTTTACAGTTGTGCAGTGACTAGCTGCACACTTGATCCCTCCTCACTACCAGGTTAAGTCTTCCCAACAGTCCCCAAACCTATTTCAAAAGAAGACTATAGCTGATGGTATTGAAAACTTCTACGAGGTCAGGTAGAAGCAAGGATAAATGCGCTACTCCTGTCCTGCTCCTGCCAAAAATCATGAAAAAGTATCAACAATGTCATTTTCATCCCATATTCAGGCCTGAATCCTGACTGAAAGGGATCCAGATAATCCGTTTCCTCAGGATCCTTGGGAATTGCAACACAGTCACCCTCTCAACAACCTTCTTCAGGAAGGGAAGATTAGAGGCAGGGTGAAAATTGTTCATCACTATGAGATCTAGTGATAGTTTCTTAAGAAGGGGGAGAACTACAATTTCTTTAAGGGCTAGGGTACCACCTCTCCTCCAGAAATGCATTAACCACTGCCAGTACCCAACCACACATCATTTCCTAGGAAGCTTTTATCAGTCGGGGGGGACACAGTCTAAAACACAGGTGACCAAGCTCACGTTCCCAAGGATTCTGTCCACTTCCTGAGGAGCAACAGGGTCAAACTGTGTCAGGCACAAGCACGTAGACCTACATGTGTAAGGAGAGGGCTCAGTTCTGGATCCCTTGCAATTGTGCAAGGACTCAAAGCTAAATCCGCCCTTGAGGCCTCTCCTCTGACTGAGTGGGTGTTTCCCAACAAACTATTCCCAGATAAGAGCCATGGTGGCACAGTGGTTAGAATGCAATATTGTAGGATAACTCACTGCTCACTCCAGGAATTCAATTCTCATTGACTCAGAAGGTTGACTCAGCCTTCCATCCTTCCAAGGTCAGTAAAATGAGGACCCAGATTGTTGGGGGCAATATGCTGACTCT
>JANHFL010005112.1:35336-46411 GCA_032468155.1 Oxyrhabdium leporinum
ATAATTCATAGTGTATGTTATGGCATGATGCAGAAAAAAACCTTGGTTCAAGTAACTTGATGGTATTAGGGAGAACAATTCTTAGTTCAAATTCCTGATAGTTTATGCTGGTTATTTTGCATAATATTATCACTAACTTCTAATTCAAAACATTATTAGGAATATGCCACTATTTCTGGGCATACACATAGGTGGAAATGTCCCTCACATCTTTCTGTTTAACCCTTTGAGGAATCAAGGAGTTTAGACAGTGATTGAGAGATGATCATCTGAGTACAAAAGTCTGAATTCTAGGGAGAAGGAGACAAAATGTTTAAAAATTCATAAATACTTAGTTGTACTAATATGAATCCTGGGTTCACCTAGCTGATAATCCTGGAACATGTTAAATAATGTGAGTGTTAAGAATACAGATGCAGAAGTAATTATCTGTTTCTCTGTTTAAAGGTTTCACTACTCTCTCCAGATTTGAGCTGGTGTTCAAAATATTCAGTGGTTTCCAGGAAATGGGCACATTTAAGGGGTACTGGAATGTGCAAAAGTTGTTGAGGAATTTAGTCTTGTTTGGAGTACAATTTCTGGGTTATCTTGATGGAGTCTGCTGTCCTAGATTCATAGCAAGCACCAGCAGGGAGGTTGTCCACATTGTTATCTCTATATACATTTGTATTATCATCCTCAGTAGTATGTTTAGAAGCCACCAGAATAAATGTAAGGCTTAAAGAAAGCATATTATTAATAAATAAGAGATACATTTGGTATTAAGGTGCCTGCTGGTAATGAAGGAATATTGTCTCACTTTACTGTGAATTTTAAAAAAGGTTATTGTAGGCCCTTGTATAGAAGCTAGATTTGCAGTTGCAGGAGTCTGTCTCTTGCTTAACTACAAACCAAGTTCACATACTATACAAAATAATGTACACTGGGCGACTTTGGATCTGTCTCAACCTAATCTCCCTCATGTGGTAGTTCAAGAGAAAATGGGAAGAGGGAGCTCAATCAGAAGCAAAATCTAGTTTTAAAAGATAACTAAATACAAGAGGTCAAAATAATAAACAACAATGCCAGGGTTCATACTAGCATGCTGGTAAAGTACATTTTGGCTTAATGTGAGGTATGATCCCAGCCTGTGCTAGAGCATTTCAGGCAGACTAAATATTTCACTAAACATTACAGTGCACACAGCATTAGAAGTCAAAAGAGTTACGGTAGTGTAGTTATGTTAGTATATTAGTTCTTCAGATATAGTTGTTTGAGTTAGAAGAGCATATATTTGATGTCTAATCTGCAGTTTGAAATATAATTATGAGTCATTTTAATAAAAATGAAGTGTAGATTTTTACAATAGTCTACATTTATAGTTTTGTCTAAATGATGTCTGCTTTGCTTTCCCACATCGTATGCAAGAAGCTTTTTCTGTTGTCGCTTATCAATTCTGTTGCAATGACTCTAGTTTTTCCTAGATGTCAGTTTTCTGATTATTGTAACTTAAACCATAGCTTGATCCTAATCGTTAGTAAACTGGATTTAGAATAATTAAATATAAAATTGCTGCCAAGATTAGAATTCCATTAAGACCTGGTCTGGAAACTCTGGTTTAAACAAACCACAATAACGTCTTAAGTCACAGCATTTTAAATTGTGTTCCTTTTTCAAGTTGCCTTTAAATTAGGCATATCTAATTTCTGCAGCTTTGCTGTATATGAGACGATTTAGGCATCATATTGCATTTTAGTCATTTAAATTTAATATCAGCCTGTGTCACCCCATTCCTCTTCCAATATATTGTTGGCTTCTCCGAGAGGTCGCCATTTATACATTCTTAATCACTTGTAGTTAAGAAAAAATATGGTCAGAGATAATTTTTACCTTGCAAAATGCTTTGAAAGTTCAAGATGACTTAGTATATGGTAGTGGTTTCTAAAATCTCCAGAACACTCTTGCTGAGTGAACTTCATTACTGCAATAATGTCAAAATTTTTTACGTTAGGGAATTTTGACAGCTAAAACTTAGTGTTGCAAGAGATTGATAAACTCTGAAATTTCATGAGTGCTGGAAGCTTGGCCAGATTTGGGCCGGCTTATAAATGAATGTAGGACCAGGTTGGATACAGAGTAATTTGAATATGTCTCCTTTGTTCTGGCATCAATAAGATTTTCTTATGAATCTCTGTTCTTCAAAATCTCTTAACTGGTTTGATTGAGAAGTACAGCTATAGCAATGCCTGAAATTTTCAGAGGCAATTAATAATGCAAGTCTAAGTATCCTAAAGATCATTCCTAAACTGAAATGTTATCATAGAGACTAAATTGGTAACGGTTGGATACCATCTCACAAAAACTGAGAAAGAAAAAAACCTCATGGTTTGGAAGTATTCATAAATATATATTGAGGCAGAGAAGCACCCACCTGCCACAAAATGTGAGTACAGTGGAAGAATACTTAACATATTTAAGGCATTTTAAGAAGTACTTTAGGATAACTTTTGAATAAAAATGGAGATTTAAAAAAATGATATACAAGTAATCCTTGACTTACAGCCATTCGTTTAGTGACCATTCAAAGCTACAACGGCACTGAAAATTATGAGCTATCTTCACACTCACAATCGCTGCAGCATCTTCACAGTCATGTGATCAAATTTTGGGCACCTGGCAACCAGCATGTATTTACAAGAGTTGCAGCATCCTGGGGTCATATGAGCACCATTTGCAAACTTCCCAACCAGTTTCCAACAAGCAAAGTCAGTAGGGGAAGCCAGATTCGTTTAATGACCATATGATTTACTTAACAACTGCAGTTATTCACTTAACCATGGCAAAAAGGTTGTAAAATGAGAGTGAAGTTTTTAATAACTGCCTTGCTTAACAACAGAAATTCTGGTGTGTGTGAGCAAGAAATACATGGTCTATATAAAAATTTTGTGATAAATACAAAATGATATTATACCGGAAGTAAACTACAAGCAGGCCCAGCTAGGCAAGTATTAAGAGGGTGTGTTCATTGTAAGTTTTTTTCTTTTTAAATGCAAGCACTTTTACATAATGTAATGCTGTGTAACTGTGAAGAAACTAAAGGTTCATTAAGTAAATACAGTATCTACTGAAAATTTTTCTTTTTATGGTATTCAATTAATCAAGAAAAATGACAGCAAGTCAGAAGTATTCTAATAAAGAAATGAAATCACACTTCATTAAGATGCCCAGTTTTCATCTGTTGATACATGTACAATGTCATTTTTCCAGATTTCCAAATGAGCAGAATATTGACATGAGAATGAGAATAAATAAATCCACACACTAAAAAATAAAGAGATTTGATGTAGGTGTACCGTGAGATAAATTAACCGGGCATCATAGATTAGGTTCTCTAAAATGCCAACTTGTCTAATGTTTTGAACATACTGAGGACCTAGCAATATATAATTGTATGAATATGAATGCACAGAATTTTGTTTATATATTTGAAAGTTCATATCAAAACTGAAGGGGCTCTGTCTAATCATTAGTATGATATATAGATTTTTAAAGGAATTCCAACTGCTGCTGCACATATATAGATTACAAGCATTCGGTAGGCTAGAACCATAGTATTTTGACAATGTACATTCAACAGCTCCCAGGATTCCAAACATGTTTATGAATTCTCAGTCTGATAAACATGAGCATTGTAGTCTTCATGTAATTTATGTGCCTTTACCAATATATGGTATCTCCTAAACACTGATCAGTTGCGGATCAGCAATGAGTGATGATCCTCTAATCATCCAAATTACATTGTATGACAATACAGTATGTGTTGTTTTGATTCTGATAAGCTTGGGTTTTGCTTCCTATATTATTCACTAGGAGCAACAGTAATTTTTCCGTTGCAGGTTGCAAAGGCTATATCCTCGTCAGTTACATAAGGAAAGCCATTTTTTCCCTCTACCATCTTGGCCATGGAGGAAGTATATTTATTTGTTGAGATATTCTTGCAACAAATTTCCCATATTTACCTCTGCTCCTTTCTTCTTTTTTCCTTGCTAAAGGTAGTGGAGATTCCTCTTTGGAAAAGGAGTTTACCTGCACAATTGTGGGGCCCACAGTGAGCACACCAGACAGCCAACACTCCTCCCCAAGCAGGTCCCTTAGTGGTGAGTACACAATTTTCTGATTCAGTAGGGTATTCTTGAAATGTGTCACCTGATTATGATCAGAGCAGAGACTTTTGTTTATTTAAAGCAATAATTGTTTTCCCTTTAATGTTATCTAAAAAGGCCTAGATAATAGCCATCAACTTAAAAATGTGCCTGGCATTTATTTTGCATGAGACCCTGGTTTTAAAACAACAACAACTAGGAGTAACAGAGTGGGGTTCTCTGGATTTTTCTGCAGAAAAAATAGTGGTTTTATAACATATTTGGTCTGAAAAATTGAATCATTCCACAATTTTTGTTCTTATGGTAAATCACCAGTAATTTGTATAGATGTGGAGATAAAGTTGGATTTGGAAAGTTAGATTTATATAGTATGCATTTGATTTAGCTTTTATATCTCTAGCAAACATATTTTCCTGCTAAAATAGTGTCCTTGTGAAAATGGCCAATCCTTGGTTACACATGCCTATGGATGCTTCTCTTAGACAGAATGTACACTAAATATATAGAAAATTACTAATCTTAAATTAGTTTGTTTCTATTATTCTGTCTTACAATTATTCTTCGTGTTAGGTATTTTTATCATTTTTAATTTGAAGATGAAGAAATTACACAGTTTTCAATACTGACTTGGAAATACTGCAACAGAACTCATTTCTAGCAATTCAGACCCAGTTCAGAATTTCTTGTAATGCATTTGGGGTCTTGAAGGCTAGTAGTTTTAGCTAGTCATTCTTGTGTAGTGAAATATAAAAGGAATTCTGCCTATGTTTTGCCAATGCCCCCAAAGATACCTTCCCTTTCTAAGGGAGAAGCTGGCCGGTGGTATTGCGTCTGATGATTCATTGCTGGATAAGCCAACAAGCTCATGTCCCAGTGGAGCAGAAATGTTGCATAGCCTGTTTTGCCAGCTTGACCAAATACTACTATTCTTCTATAAGGAAGATTGAAGAACAATAGCTAAGTTATCCAGGAAGGGGAAAATGCATCCAAGGAGACTGGAAAAACATCCAGATTCAGCCAGCAATAATGTATCTGAGCAGTTCTTGCCCCAGTCAGTAACCTTGTACTTCATAATTGTGCACAGCAATGTCAACTTCTGTTGGATCTCCAGGGTGCTGTTTCTGATAAATGACGCCTTTTTTCTGTTAAGTCCATTATTTCCCACTCCTCTTCTTATTCTGATACAAGTACAGCTTCCAACGTTCTTTTTCTTTTCTTTTTTTTGGCAATATGGAAAACGTGTTTAAATGATTTCCTATGACACACACAAACACCGTGTTATTTTTACGTGATGAAGATGCAGTTTTTAGAGCTGGAGATCCTAGACTGATATGATATATTGGCTCATTGCTGCAAGCAAAAGCTGAATCTTGACTTGCAAAGGATTTAAACTGCATCATTATACATACACACACACATGCACACATTCACATTCACACACGCATACATATACATCTGGGGGAGGGGAGAAGGAAGGAGGGAGGGAGGAAGAGAACAAAGTCTCCCAACAATTTTATTTTCTGGAATCAAGAAAAACTCCTCAGTAGCTGAAATGGATGGCATACTAGCATACTTCTATTTTATCCTACGGAAATACCCAACCCCTGCTCATCCAGTTGTAAGCCATATTTGTAATGAGATTTCTTAGGCAATTCTGCTAGTGAGTATGTCTTTATACAAACAGGGGAGCAATAAAATCTGTTGAGTTCCCGATTGCTATTAATACTAGATGTGGATGTGTTCACCATTGGTCTGTGTAGATAGAAGGTTGTCACTTTGGAAAGCCATTAAATCCCATTATATTAAATCTTATTGATTCCCAGTTTTTCCTTGGCACAAAATTGATCTGCAAGACAGAATTGATTCTCCTACAGCTTCCTTCAAATGTGCTGAACTGTAACTTCCATAATCCCCAATCAACACAATCAGTGGGTCAGCTTATTGTAGGGGTTGCCCTCCAGGAAACTAACCAGCCATGATCTGAGTCTCTGTTACTTGTTCTCATCATGCCACATAGAAAAATCGATATTTGTCCCATTCTTTTAAAAGTATTTTAAAGGTGTGAAAAATGTGGCGACTCAGGTTTATTGGACATAAAGGCCTAGTTCCCATATGCAGCCTTTTAATTAATGCCAAGATATTCTGAGTACACAGGCAAATTCTATAACTAGGTTGCTCTCAACTATAAGTACTACCTATGTATGCCCATCAATACACTTGTGCCTTTTTTTTTTCTTCAATTCACACAATAAGCTGCAACAGGAGCTGGGGGGAAGATGTGCTGGTAGTGACCTACATTCCTAACTATTATAATGCTCTGTGGAATGTCACAAATCAAGTAGCTTTTAGAAAAATACATCATAATTAGATGGTAATAGCCACCTTTACTTTAGAGGCTATCTCACAGTGTCTGTGGGTTTTTCAATAACATATAAGGGTAAAAATGCTATCTTTGGAGTCAAACTAGACATAGCTGCAGCAGCAGTATGCTCACATGTCTGAATGAAGTCAACTACTTTCTATCTGAATAGAAAAAGGACTAAACCTCTATCTTCTCATTGTGCTAAGTGCCATTGTTCCAGGCAATTGTTTTCATCCTTGTTCAAGGCCTTGTTCAAAAGACCTTGAGCCACAGCAAGGCAGTGAGAAGTTTAGATCAGCATTATTTATTATAAGAAGCTTCACCTTTTTTAAGTGAGCAGGTCAGACATATCTGCTTGCATCTTCACACAGGTGGAGAAGTTCATGTCTGAAATTCTGTTGAGCTACTGCATCTCAGCATTGACAGCTCTGAACTGTATGAACCATTGATCTAACAATTTAAGACATTTTACAATCCTAAATAAGCTTCCCCATTGCATCTAGTCTGGTCCTTGTTTTTGCTACCTTCCACTGCCACAGAATGCTGTGCGCAAGAGGATGCACAGATCGCAAGAAGATGCGAATATTAGATTTCATATTTACAAAGGAATAACTATGAAATGGAATGATGAAACAATTATATATATCATAAAGTAGAGACAGGAAATCCTCATTTTTCATCCTGCAATTTGGGAAGCTGTACTGTGTGATGCAGTCCCCAGCCAAAATGCCCTTTGATTTCTAAGGTACAAAGTCCCACCTTATATACCAGATTCCTTCAATCTGTCCTCATTAGAAAAGCATCTATCTTCAGTGTCTCAGAATGGAGCTCCCCTCTCCCTGGTTACCAGTGATCCTGTCCACATTGCTATTTGGCTGGTAGGAAAAATTGGGTAGAGCTTTAAGGATCTCTGAGGACCATTGTATGTTTCTTAGCTTATAGACTTTGTGCCTAAAGCTTTTTTTTCTGTTCTGAGAACATTCCAGCATTGTAGCTACATGTCCACTTTCTTTAATTCATGAAACACGAAGAATAGTTGTAGATGATACCTGTGAAATGCTTCACATTCAAATATGAAACAAATTCTGGAATCCTTTATTAAGAGATAGTGTCTGTTATCTTATTTGGTTTTCCTGCTTTTAAATATGCAATATATTTTATCTCTTGAAAGCATTCCTTGGACTTCATTTGATGATAAGATCATAAACACAGTCATGGTTTTACTTAGCGACTGCTTTGTTTAGTGATTGAGTTGATGGTCCCTATTGT
Source organism: Oxyrhabdium leporinum (assembly GCA_032468155.1). Taxonomy (NCBI): domain Eukaryota; kingdom Metazoa; phylum Chordata; class Lepidosauria; order Squamata; family Cyclocoridae; genus Oxyrhabdium; species Oxyrhabdium leporinum. The sequence goes on from JANHFL010005112.1 coordinate 43,110, forward strand.
GGTTACTAAACAAGGACTTTCTGTAATACTCTCAATAGCCTAAGCAGCAAGGCATCATTATTATGGCATCAGATTTTCTACATAGATCTCCTTCATTAGATACATGTAGCATTATATCTAGAGTAGATCTCCACTGGAAGACGAAACTACTGTTCCTCCTTTCTTATGTCAAATCCTAATTTAGTTGTAAATAGTGCAGTTTAACCTTTCTTAGATTCATGGTCTTGAATTTCATAATTGAAAAGTTCTAATATTATGAGATAAAGGGAGAAAAGCATTATTTCTCCATAGTATGCACTATATTAAAAATCGTTTTTTATCCAGTCTTAAATGCCAAAGTTCTTTTAGTAATTTTAAATTTTTGCTCAGTATCAAGGTTTCATTATCCAGCTTAGGGTGTTTTGTAAATGCTTACTATTTGCAAGTATTTAATACTATACTTTTAATAAAAATATGTTTGGGTTCTTTTTTTACCCCCACAGCAAATTCTATCAAGGTGGAAATGTACAGTGATGAAGAATCTAGCCGGCTGCTGTCACATGATGACCGGCTCATTGAAAAAGAGGACAGCGTGATTGTCGAGGATTCCCTCTCTGAGCCCCTTGGTTACTGTGATGGGTCAGGACAGGAACCGCATTCCCCTGGCGGCATACGGCTACCCAATGGCAAACTGAAATGTGATATCTGTGGAATGGTGTGCATTGGCCCAAATGTACTGATGGTGCACAAACGCAGTCACACTGGTGAGCAGACTTCTAGGAAGCGTGAGCTGGTGCTTATGCTTGTTCTCTGCATAGTTCTTTAAGATTAAATAATCTGAGACCCTGCTAGTCCTACTCAGGCCTTCTGAGGTGCTTTTGTATTGAATTGCCAGGGCCTGAAGTAACTCAATAACTACTTGTAGTTATGGAACTATGGCCCTTTCCTTTGACAAATCTAAGATCTGTTGATGCGTTCATTATTAAAATAGGATTTGAACTGGGAAATCATCTGGTTCATACTCTTTGCCTATGAATGATGCTAGTTGTTAATATAGGTTATGAACAGTTTGTATCCTTCATTACAGTTTCATATGGCCTTTGAGTTAATTTTAAATCACTATTGTGGTTTACATGTATCCTAAGTATAGAAATCCTTTAGAATTACCTATAATCCTACACTATTATGACCTACAGTGAGTCAGAGCTTCATTTAAGTCCTGGTAATAGATAAAAAGAATCAGATTTAAAAAAACAACCAGAACACAGTAATGTGCCATATCTTTATTGAAAACCTTCAGCCAATATTCGTTATTTTTGGAAAAAGTATGGGAAGTCCAGGAAAGTCAGGTCTCTTAATAGTGTTCAGCTGAGTCAGATGTTCCAATCAGATGATGATCAGGTATGAGTTGAAGGATCCTTCCCTTCAAAGAACACACCTGTGCTTGTTACTACCATCAGAAGTATATTTTGACCATAAGAAAAGAATTGTCAATACTCTTGAATCTTTTAAGGGCTACAACACTAATGCCAAAGATTTTGCTCTCCAGGAATCTAAAGTCAGGTAGTTAATATACAAATAAATAAAATGCAACACATTTGTTATTATTCTTCAGAGCAGTCATCCAACAAAAAGAGCTCAAGACCAAGGTGCATTGTAAAGAATCCTAATGTAATGGCAAAGGTTCTTCAGGCCACTCTTGCAATGTCTGTTGACAGTGTTCACAAATCTACCATTAAAAAACAACAACAACACCGTTCCCGAGAAAGGACGCTGTTGCTCATCTCAGATCACTTGAATGATCCAGCAGACCACTGGCTTAGTGTTCTGTTAACAGATGAGAATTAGTGGAATTTTCCAACATTAATGAGAGACATCATGTTTGGAGAAAACAAAGTGCTGGATTGAAAGAACATCCCAACCATGAAGCATAGTGACAGAAATAGCATCATCTTGCAACCTCAAGAGCCAGGTGGTTTAACAATGGATGTTGGCTTATACCAGCAAATTTTATAGGTGATTGTCAGCATACCCATCCATGAATCTAAATGAACGTGGGTCATACAGTATAACAGCAGACTTAATCACATAAATTAATCTACAATAGAATGGTTGAAATTTCATGTTTTCAAATGGCCAAATCAAATCCCTAAATTTAACCTAATTGAAATGTGACAAGACCTAGAGTGGGCAGTTCATGCAGGGCAGACCAAATTTTCCAAAGATTTGAAGTCAAACTGAGCCAAAGTACCTCCAAGACAATGTTTGAATCAGCAACATTGAATCCATTTCAAGTGTTTGGAAAGAGGAAATGTATTCAAGTCAGTTAAGTAGTCCTCGACTTACAACCATCTATTTAGTGACCGTTCAAAGTTATAATGGCACTGAAAAAAGTGACAACTGTCTTTTAGACTTATGACTGTTGCACCATCCCCATAATCAGGGGTGGGCTGCTGGAGGTTTGCGGGGTTCGGGCAAACCCTTTGCTAAGACACTGCAGAGTTCGGCGAACACCCAAATCCCACTCCTGGCTGGCCCTGCCCCTCTCCATCCAACACTGCCCCCGCTGGGTGAACACTCCCTTCAGCCCAGCATGATTAGCAGAAGCAGCTGGTTTTCGCTCAAATCTGTCTCCACGATCAGCTGTTTCAGGCTGCAGGGATTGCCATTGCCTATTGCCACCTCCACGCGCCCCATTTTCAGCCTCCGCGTGCCCCGTTTTCAGCCCGTTCCGGGTGGCGGGGGTCAGAACAGGCGGAAAATGGGGCGCATGGAAGCTAAATGGGGCGCTGGGGTGTGTGGAGGTGGCAGTAGGCTATGGCGATCCCTGCAGCCTGAAACAGCTGATCGTTGGGAGGCTGATTCTTTTTGCTGTTTGTTGCAAGGAGGCAAATTGCTGGGAAGCAGAGGCAGATTTTTTCCCCTTGCAATGGAGATCTCTGCAGCCTTAACCAGCTGATCTTTGGGAGGCCGAAAATCACCTGCTTATGCTAATCAGGCTGTGTTGAAGCTGAAAGAGTCTTTGCTGTTTGGTGCAAGGAGGCAAACTGCTGGGAGGCAGAGGCAGATTTCCACACACACCCTTGTTTTGCTCCCCAAAAGCTAAGTGCCTCTTATACTTTGGAGTGTCTTATACTCCAAAAAATATGGTAATTTTATTTTTAATAGATTAGAAAGTAATATGAGGGACTTTTGAGGAGAAAGTCCTGCACATTTGTAGTGTTGGAATGGATTATGGCAACTCCAAGTGACCCTATAGATTTTAAGTATTGGAATTAAGCTCTTGGAAACTTTTGGAAGTATTTACTTTTGGTGACTGAGAG
>JANHFL010005112.1:47178-79685 GCA_032468155.1 Oxyrhabdium leporinum
CCTGAATGTAATTAAGTTGATGGCATTTTAGTTATTTTGCAGAGAAATCAATATCATTAGATAATAAAATAGTCTCAGTCATTTTACTATTCAAGTAATTAGGGCAAAAGAAGCGACATTGAGTTGGCCACGCCTACCCAATCACATGACCAACCAGCCATGCCCATCCAGCCAGTCGTTAGGGCAGAGAACTTGTTGCTAAAAAATTTGAAGCCCACCCCTGCCCATAATCACATGATCGGAATTTAGATACTTGGCAACTGGCATGTATTTGTGAGAATTGCAATGTCCCAGGATCATATGAACATTTGTTGAGACTATCTGATGAGCAAAGTCAATGGGGAAGCCAGATTGACTTAACAACCATGTTACTAATTTAACAGCTGCAGAGATTCACTTAAGATCTGTGGCATGAAAGGTCATAAAACAGGCCAAAACTCATTTAACAATTGCTTTGCTTAGCAACAAAAATTTGGAGCTCAATTGTGGTCATAAGTCGAGGACTACCTATACCACAATTAAAGATTCTCATGCACATTTCAACCAAAACAGTCAATATTGCTTCAGTGAGTTCAATAAAGCTATGACAAGAACACTATTTTGTGTGTGGATTTAAAAGTACAAACTTTCATATAACATTTTAGATAATAGCTCAGTTCATACCGTGTTAAGAACTATTTTTCCTTTTCCTCCAGCCATATACTTGGAAAAAGTAGACTGGAAAGAGAACGAGTGAAAAAGAAGGGTATAAATAGTATTAGAAATGGGTGTTCCTATCACTTCACTTTTGATTCTTACACTGCCCATTGCTTGCTTCAGCCTAACATACTAAACTCTCCCCCAGCAAGATACTAAGGCATAGGTAGAAAAAGGCATTTTAATCAAAGATAACACACAAAGAGAGGACATTCAGTAATCGTTGGTATTGTGAAAGATAGCATAACGGTAATAATATAATGATATTCTATAAACAACTGTTAATGGTGTAATGTAACTTCAGAGGTAGAAGTTACGACTTGAAAATTTATGTCTTTGACAATTCTAGAACATTTGACCAAATCATTAAAAATCCTTTTCTTTGCCACTTGTCAAAAAAAAAAAAGTAGGGGGAGAAATCAAACATTGGGATACACATAGGATTGCTACAAATCTTATAGAGATTTATTCTAGGCTTGTTCATCCCGCATGCTTAGAAAGTCCACTGTTCTTGATGTCTTGATAGATTCCAAACATTGAGATAGCTGAGCAAAATATTAATTTTGATACTCAACAAAATAAAAAAATAAACCTTTTTTTAACATTAAAGAGCCTATCTTTCACAACTTTTTATGCATTTTCCCCAGCTTATAGGTTTTTCACTCATTTTTCAAAGGTTGTATAAGTGATATCAATTCCATCAAATTATTACAGCTTCTTAAAAAAATGGACTACTGATTTAAGAGTCTCAGTTGATTGATTGCTCCAAAGCATTTTACGGATGTGGAACCAGAAGCAGCAATAATATAAGGACTAAATAGTCCAAACAACAAATGCTTGAGTTGAATGTACTGCCAAAAAATGCTCTGAGGTAAATCTTTCTAGGTTCTAGCCTCTGCAAATGTTTATATCAAAGAACAGATTTGATTCAATATGATGAGATTTGGGACAATATGATGAGAGGCTCTGTTTTTGTCTCCAAAAGGAATTCACTTCTATTTTGTAATAGAGTTATTCCAATATACAAGCTTTTTTTTTTTTTTTTTTTTAAAGGTTGACACAATGATGAAAAAAGTCTTTGGTACATTTTTTGTTGTTGCCAGCAGTACAGAAATGTTTTTCATTGCCCTCTTCTGAGACTTCTTTTTTAACTTTCTAATTTAACCTACAGTCCTGAAATTCCTGATACTGTAGCTTCTTATTCAAAAATTAATCAGGCCTGACCATGCTGAGCTGCTGAACGAAGGCTAGTGCTAAAAGGATGAGGAATTTTATATATATATATATAAAATATATAAAAGCTTCAGCAAGACCAAGGAGCCAGTCAAGCGTCTGACCTGCTGATGATATCCCTCCTTCTAGGTGAGAGACCATTCCATTGCAATCAGTGTGGTGCCTCCTTCACCCAAAAGGGCAACCTCCTGCGCCACATCAAGCTGCATTCAGGCGAGAAGCCCTTCAAATGCCCTTTCTGCAACTATGCTTGCCGGAGAAGAGATGCACTCACCGGTCACCTCCGCACACACTCAGGTAAATATCCAACATTTCTCTCAGAATGGGACAACTTGCTGCAGCCAATTTGCCAACTCGCCTTGGGACAACTCACTGCAGGACAATTTAACAATTCAATTTAATTATTTCATTTTGTCCCTCCTTTTGCATCATTTCTTTAACAATTCTATTCCACCATTTCTTTAATATTAAAGTAACTCTTGTCCCATGGTGAGTTGGCCACGGCAAATTGTTATAGACCCTGTTTCTCTTGGGCCGTGGTTTGTAGGGTATCTTGTTAGACTGGGAGATTGGTTTCTTGCTGTGCTGCCAGTGCCCAACCACTGCCAGTGTTACTTGATATTAAAATTAAAATCTTATTGCCCTCTGCTAGTCTTTTTTTCTGTTCTAATTTTGGCTCTGTGCCTCCAGTGCTTCCTTTTGATTTTGACACCTTTCTCACTCACAGATGCTATTTACATACATATCTAATACTTCCTTCTCAAAACCAGTAGTGGCTATGTTCAGTCTTACTTAACATACAAGGTATGAGTACATTAGCCAAATCTTATTTTTAAGGAAAGTCTCTAAATTGAACCAGGAAATCTTTCTGCTAATGACATCACTTTAGATAAAACAGTGAAAATCTCTGCTATGGCATAATAACTGACAAATTGATGATGATGACGATGAGAAAGTTTTTCTAAACCACAGCCCACTTCATGAAATGCATACCATAAAGTTACTGAGAGTCACAGAAGCTCATACAGTAATTAATTGTTAGCCCTTGATGTCCTACATTTTTGTTTTTTAGCAGCAACAAATTTACATGGCTACTTCTCTGGAAACCTGTTAAAAATGGCTGTCATAATCCCATGATGAGTTGAATTTATATTTCTTTATCCAATAGATAAATGTGAGATATTGTCCTTGAATAAAATAAAAAAAATGTATTGATTGTTGACATGGGAATGAGTGGAAGGCTTGACAAAGATTTTCTCAAATATGTCATTTTATGTTGTTTTTAGTATAATAACAGATTATTTTTTGTAAAAAGCAAAATCTGTTCATCGATCCAGTTATTGTTATTTTCCGTTCCTTGGTTTCTGTATATTGATTGTGTTGGGGCTTTTAAACTTCATAAGTGTTTTTATGTATCTGTGATACTTGTCACTTCATTTCAAGTGTCAGATTGGAGAAATGATTGTTAGATTTGTCATTATTATGACAGTTGCTTTAGTTCCCCGGATCCATCTAATGATTTCTTATCTAGACAAATTATCTGCTGTAAGACAGAAAGCATTTGAGCTGCACAGACCTATTCTTTGTGGAAGAACAATGTCTCTGTTGTAGAGGACCTTGCAGAATTGATCCAATAAAAAATCCCTGAACTTTGTCCTATTCACAGAACCAACATCTTGAGCACTTTTCTCTGTTATATTAGAATTTTATAGACTAAAAGTAGGTATGTTCCAGTCTCTCTAGTATTAGCTTAATATGAGTAAGCTACTTGACACTTTCCAGAAATGTTTAATTATATCTCTTGATAATTGTCCATATTTGCTGCTGCTGCAAGAGATCAAAGATCCTGAAAGGCATATTAGGTTGCCTACCTTTGGCGATCATGCTTTACGATTTTATATGAATAATATTAATGGGACGCATTATATTGCTCCTATGCCCTTTCTTAATATTTTAGTAAACTTCACAGTATCCAGTTTCACTTGGAATCTTAGTTATTCTTGTGTTCTTATCATTGTGAAATGACCTAGTTTCAATAATTTTAAAGGTATGAGAATTTTCCATGAATGGCTAATATGATTCACAGTTAAAAACAGTAACATTTCTGATCTGGGATAGGAATACAGTCATCCACCTTATTGTTCAAGCTAATCTATAATTGTTTAAAATTTAAACCTGGTTATGTAGGAAGGGTATTATTTGTCACCAGTATCTTGTATCTTAAAAGTGAATAAATGTGGGTGAACTTTACTTGGCATATTATTTAAATCAGTATCCCATCTTCAGAACAAGACTTGCTTGCCTACTGAAGGGACTAGCTGGGATTGGAAAACTACATTAAATTGCCTGTAATAGTGGCTATTTACAAGCAAATTAATGTAGCAGAATTGTACCATTTAACATGGTTGGGAGCATAATTCCTGTACTGCAATTTGTGATTTTGCTGTCAGCTTCTCCATTGATTCTGCTTGTCAGAACCCAACTATAAAACACACAAATGGGAATCACATGACCCTGGGACACTGCGCAGTCATAAATGCCTACCAGTTACAAAACACCCAAATCTCGATTGTGGAACTGTAGGGATACTGTGTGAAGCCTGGTCATAAAGTTACTTTCTAAGCACCTTTATAACTTTGAGTGGTCACTAAATGGGACAGAATGTCTTGTAACATACAGGGTAATTACAGTTAGACCTCACTTAAACACTCATTCAGTGACTGTTCAAACTTAGTGTTGCTAAACAAGTGATACTTACAATCAGTCTTCATAGTTGCAGCCATCACAGTGTCCCTGTGGTTACGTGATGACAATCTAAATGCTCTGTGACCAGCTCTCAATTACAACATTGCAGTGTCCTGCAATGATTCATGATCACCATTTGCAATCTTCACTGCCGGCTTCCAGAAAGCAAAGTCAGTGAAGAAGCTGGCAGGATGTTGCAAATGATAACCATGTGATTTATAGGATTCATTTAACAATGGCCATCAGAAGTGCTGGAACCACTGTTGCTAAGTGGCATAGTCACATGACCTTGGGCTTTATGACCACATCGCTTTGGTGAAAGAAATTCCAGTTCCACTTATTGTTGTTATCCAAGGACTGCCTGTAAACTGAAAGTTGGCAGCTGTGCATATACATTTGTCAGGTAATCTATCTGAATAGATATGTTCATACACAAACCCCAGTAATACTTTTTGCAATGTCAGAGGAGGAGGAATTCTATTCCTAATCTTTCTTTTTCCTTCTAGAGCAGGGGTGTCAAACTCATGTTGTCATGACGTCGTCATGTGATGTATCAGGACTTTTCCCCCTTTTGCTAAACCAGGCATGGGCATGGCCAGCGCGTGACGCATCCAACCCTGGGCTGGGAGTTTGACAGCCCTGTACTAGAGTTATTTCCAAATGAGACTTACTGGGTCCTGTCTAGCTCTACTGAAAAAGAAAAGAAACTAGCTAACCATCTAATCTAGTTGGTGGCCAACTATGAAGATGTCCATGGGAAGCAAGAAATCAATAATAGATTTTCAGCTGTAGTCTTCAACAACAGATAGTGAGAAATATATGGCTTCTGATGCTGTAATTAATATCTAGTCATCAGGACCAGAAATCCTGATAACCTTATCCTTCATGAATGTCTGATCTCCTTTTAAAGATATGAGTACATTTTTTTTGGTAGCAAATTCCATATTAAAGAACTGTGTGAAAAAAATACTTTTATTTCCCCATAAATCTCCCACCATTAATGATCATTAGATAACTCCATATAATACTGAGACAAACAGATTCGTTTCTGTTTTTTTCCAAATATGTGTAATTTTCTAAGGCAAAGGGTCCAGGTGTTGTAATCTGTAGACCTAAGGGAATTGCTTCACTCACTTTGTTCATGTTGGTTTTCATTTTGGGTAATCCAACTCTGTAGTAACCTTGTTTTACATTTGTCCCAAATTCTTTACAGATATTCCAAGTTTAGTTGCACTGTAGATCTGTATAAATGCACAGTGATATTGACTGCAGTACTTCTTTTTTTTTCCCTCTAATAATTCCCAAAATAGTTTTTTGAGGTATTAGACACTGGGCTGCACTTTAGATTTTTTAAATATTTTTTTATTAAAAGCTTTACAAAGCACTTAAAACTAACACAAATAAGAGTAGAAGCAAGAAAGAAAAGTAAAAAGTGGGAAGGGAAGGGAATCACATTTTTTGCAGCAAATATGTATACAGCTATGTAATATATAAGTAATATAATATATAAGTATTTTTTTCTGTTATCCAGATTTTTTTCCTAGTCATCAAAACCCCAAATCATAAGTGCATTTTCTTTCCATTTCGTGCAAGAAATCTATAAGGGGTTTCCAGTCAATCATAAATGTAGGTATTGGTTTTTTTTTTCTTCGATCAAAGAACTTACTTTAGCCATCTCCAGAAGTTCCATCATCTTCACCAACCATTCATTCCTCTGTTGTAGGTAGTTTTGAACCTTTCAATTTTTGACCATATAAGTCTCACTACAGTTGTCATACATAAAAAAAGTTCCATGACTTTTTTCTAGTTGCTTGTCCATTAGTTCCAAAGGAAAAGTCTCTGGTTTCAGTTGCACTTTAACTTTTAAAATTGTGTTGTACATTACATTGACCGTTCTATCCAGACTCTCACTACTACCTCATATTCTCTTGCCTGGTAATCATCACCAGCTCAGACACCTTCAGGCTAAATGGGAAAGTTCTTGAGATTTATTTTTTTGTTGTTGTTGCCATGATAGACATATATTGCTTACACTGAGTTGCCATTCCTATTTTAATGCTTATTCCCTAGTTTCAACAGATAACTTTGAAGTTACATTTTTTGACTGAATCCTTTTAAATCAGTGGGTGATGATACCCTTTACCCTTTTTGCTTATACTTTACTTCCAATTATTTATTTCTATATTAGAAAAGACTGCTGCAAGCACCAGGAAGACAATATTTAATTCCTGGCAATTTCTGAGTTTTAGTAATTTAACCCATGACATTGAAAGAGCATGTTTTGATAAATCACCAGTTATATCCTAGAAGCCATGGTCTATTCATTGGGAATTTCAGCTTTAATAGAAGAGCCATTGCTTATAGTGTTTATAGTACTACTTTGGTGTTTTTTTAAAGTACAAAGTACTGGTTATTCCTATATATGAAGTTGCAACCTGTTCAAACTATTGATTTACAGCACACTCACCAATAGTACTTCTGCAGAGTTTTACTCTGTAGTGAAACAGTGCTTTCTTTTCCGATCATTTATTGCATCATTGTATCTTTTTGTCACTAAACTTCCAGGTGTCAAAACAACAGTCAGTTATAAATATGAGAAATAAAACATTAGAATTGGGATAGTATATAATAATAATAATAATAAAATCATACATCAGCAGGTTATTAATGGAGAAAATAGCGGAAGGGGGAATAGCAGCATCCTTATCACTGTTTGAGGTTGTGCAACTGTTAAAATAGCTTGTCCACCAGGAGGGAGGTAAGACAGGAATAATCTATCATCTCCCTTCCCATGCACCCTATAACATGATATGCTGTCCTCGAATGAGGCAGTTCCTTTTATCTATAAAGATCTGCCTACAAAACAAAAGCGAGAATTTATAACCCAGATCAACACACTTCATCATTTAGAACTAGGTCCAACCAGGATCGATAGACTGGGGTTTCCTCCTGTGTGATCACCTCATTTCAAAAACATTCCTTTTTGTTCTCTCTGTAGCTCAGTAAATATATGAGCTGGCTATTTGCATTTTACCAGTTTTGCTACAAATTCAATTGCTAAACAAATGTCATAGCTGTCATAGTCTGTTCATTGCATCTTTTTTAAACTAAGCTGGGAAATTGTATTTCCTGTTTCAATATTTTATTATTTGTTCCAGAAACTAGGCCCTAAGAATTTATTTGAACATCAAAATCAAGAATGGGTAGGTTAGAATAACTTTATATGTTTTTCACAGAATCAGCTTCATCTTATATGAAAGTTAGGAGGAGGAATTCACCCCAGTAAACAAATAACAAACATTCAAGTAAATGCACTGTTTAAAACTTACTTATACAGTGGTTCGTGGACGATCTCCTCTTCTTCCTTCTGCTAGAAGTACCAATTGCCTCGAATCACTAGAGGTGTTGTGATATTGTTATGGGATAATGGTTATTACAGTAATTCTCATGGGAGAGATTGGAACTGAAATCTTGTGTTCCACTAAAAAAAATGAATGAAAGAAAAAAAAAAAACCTCCTTCCTTGTAAGGAATGAAACTGGCAAGACAGGAACTAAAGGTTTCCAGGCCAGAGAAGACCGGAATATCAGCTAAGATCAAGAGCTTTTCAAGGTCCTAAAGAGGTCATCCAAATATCAGTTGGCATGGAAATGTGGAATTAAAAAGCTTAAAATTGAAACTCTGGAACACAACCCTGTATATAAAGCATTGGCTTCTGTATTCTACAGTGTGCATATGGTTTTATTATTATCAGCATTACAGAATCAATTTTCCCAGGCAATTTCTTATGAGAAAATAAGTGTCTGGAGAACCCACATTCACAACTGTGTTCTTGCCCAGTGTTCACTTTGTCCTTACAAGGACCATGCAAGAAAAATCCATGTTATTTTTATTGTTCGAATGGGAAACCAAGTGTAACTCACCAAGTATATGTGAGACAAAAACACAACACCTGAACTTCCTGAAATTAGTATAGTGCATTGTTTAGGTGGGAAAACAGAACTTTAAAACTGAAATTTCAGCAAGTGGGCATTATCTATTATCTTAACTATCGTCTTCAAGAAAATGCCTAAAAGTGGACCCATACCTTTATTCCAGAACATATTACACCTGCACAAAATGTTCCTAGCGGGTTGATTTGTTTACCAAAACTTATGTAGCTCAGTCAAAGGTGTGATATAAACGGCTCTCCAACTGATAACTGTAATTTCTTAAGAAGTTATGGTTCTGAAAAAGTTCCTTCATAGCTGTGATTGCCTTCAGAAGTTGTGAGTGTTTCATCACTGGAAGCCTTTAAGAAGAGACTGGACAGCCACCTGTCTGAAATGGCATAGGTACAGGGTCTCCTGATTAAGCAGGAGGTTGGACTAGAAGACCTCCAGGGTCCCTTCCAACTCTGTTGTTCTGATTCCTTGCTGTGTCTGCACCAGTTCTTAGTAATCAGGAACATAACCGTGCGAAGTTATACTGACAGGGTAGCAGGTTTACATCATATACCTGTGGTCACCAGCAAGCTGTCCACACTTCCCAATTCTTGCTGGTCCAAAGTTTACTGTGATAGTTCAGAAATATAATTTGTATTATAGGGCTTCTTTTGTTTCTGTCCTTTTTTTAGTCTCTTCCCCCACAGTTGGCAAGCCCTACAAATGCAACTATTGTGGTCGCAGCTACAAGCAGCAAAGCACGTTGGAAGAGCACAAGGAACGCTGTCACAACTACCTGCAAAGTCTTAACACTGAACCACAGTTGCTGGCTGGCCAGCAAGGTAAGCCTGCTGCTAGGCTGGAACAGAGACAAACCTAAGGAGAAGGCCATTGGTTATTATCTACCAAGGATTGTCTACATTGGAAAATTTTGCCAATGTTAAAAAGACTGGGAGGATCATCGAGGATGGCACAGGTTACCTATAGAGACCAGCTCTATAGCTCAATCTTCCCACACTGAGCTTTCCCTAGTGGGTTGAGTTATTGCTGCTCCTATGCCCAGGTAGCATAGCTATCTGTACAGATGACTGAAAATGATTGGTAAACGAGGACTACTTGTATGTTGATTGTGAATTTTGAAATTTGGAAGTCTATCACACCTGGAAACTATTGGTGTGGAAAGAACTGATCCTAGTTGATACAGAACCCCTTTTCCAGATGCCTTTTATGGTCACTGCAGTTTGATTAATATTTTTTATATCAGGACTACAATTCTCATTTTTAGGACAGATGGAAACAAGGCCCAACATGCAGGATGGGAGACAGGAGAAATGCTAGTACATAAACACCATGAAGCAAGAAAACAGAAGCTAAATGGGATAATCACAGACGTAGACAGCAGGCTCTAATAGTATTGATTCAAGTTAGCACTGGCTGCCAGTTGTAACCTTATGTGTTTTGCTGTGATATTTTTTTCCTCCAATAAATTAGTTATCAGTGTCATTCATGTATGGCCTTCATAATCTTGCACAGACAGTTTTAAAAAAAGGAATATAGGGTAGAATTAATTTGGACAACCAAAAATGAAACCAATTTTATTACCAGGTGACGAGATGCGAGACTTGGAGATGGTGCCGGACTCCATGCTTCATTCCTCAGCAGATCGGCCGGCCTTTATTGACCGACTAGCAAACAGCATCACCAAACGAAAACGCTCCACACCTCAGAAATTTATAGGTAAGGTGCATTTCAAGCATTTCTGGAAAAAAGGAATGGTGTTCTGATGCGTCAAGAGTGGTTGGATTACAGTACAGGATGTCTTGGGTGCTTCTCCCTGGGCTGAAGAAGTCCCATCTGTAGTGCTGTTTTCCACCAGCATTATTTGTCTTACTCTCATCATAGGCTTACCATCTGATACTAGAAGGAATTTGTAATCTGATCTCTTTTATGCATTAGGAGAGAAGCAGATGCGGTATAGCCTCTCCGATATGGCATATGATGTCAACTCCAGCTTTGAGAAGGACGTGGAGATGGTGGCTGCCCACCATCCCATGGACACTAGCTTTGGCAGTTCATTGTCATTCATGGGAGCAGAACATTTGCGCCCCCTCAGACTCCCACCCACAAACTGCATCTCTGAGATCACACCTGTCATCAGCTCTGTCTACACTCAAATCCAGCCCCTCCCAGGCAGGTTGGAAATTAGTCGGGAAGCTGCCGAAGGCCACGAGGACCTTTCTGATGGGACACAGATTGTGTATCGGGCATCACGGGAGCCAAGCATGGTATCACCTAGCAATGGTTGCCAGGATTCCACAGACACTGAGAGCATCCATGAGGAAAGGGGCTCACAGCAGCCGCTGCTATCCAGCATTGGGAATTGCAGCAGCAGCCGGCAGAGTCCAGCCTACGCCAAAGAGGATCCCAAATTGCAGGAGGGCATCATTCCCACCACTACTCGGTCAACTCCCAGTTCAGCCAAAGAAGCCCTGCGTGTGGTGAATGATGAAGGGGAACAGGTAAAAGCCTTCAAATGTGAGCACTGCCGGATCTTATTCCTGGACCATGTCATGTTCACCATCCATATGGGTTGCCATGGCTTCAGAGACCCTTTTGAATGCAACATCTGTGGCTATCACAGCCAAGATCGGTACGAGTTCTCTTCTCACATAGTGCGAGGGGAACATAAAGTAGGCTAATCCTACACTGTCACCTTATTCATCTCTCCCCATCACTAGTGCTCTATCTTAGTTGGGCATGGAACTGTTCATTTCTTTTGTACTCCTTTGCACTGACTTTGGCTAAAAAAGAGAAATGTTTATATAAAAAAAGAAAAGAATCCTAAGTTTTAAAAAATCCAATGAACTTGAGACGGGGAGGAGCTCATAACATTTTGCCTTTCTCTATGGTGTGTTATTTAAAAGTTGATAATTAATTTTAAAATCTGTGTTTTTCTCTCACATTTGTAGTTATTTATTAACTCCTTCCTTCCTTCCTTTCCTTCTTTCCTTCCTTCCTTCCTTCCTTCCTTCCTTCCTTCTTTTCTTTCCTTCTTTCCTTCCTTCCTTCCTTCCAATGGATTTTTCATTCATTTCACGAGGAAGCTTGACTCTCTAAGGTTAAGGTCTCTTCCATTTGGACATTTTTTGTTTCAGTTCTCATATTTCTTTTAAGCCACCATGTTAGGTATTAAGAACCTCAGATCAGGTGCTAAACACATTATAGAGCTTCCCCCTTTCAAGGGGCTAGGAAAGCCACCGCCTGAGCTATATTACTGTTCAAATGAACCGTATATATCTTCTTTTTATGGGTGGCTGTGAAATGGAGCGTATGAAGGTATCATGCTAGGAATGCTGTGGTCCCAAGAATTTAATACCTCTGTGCATCTACTTAACACAGCTTTGAACTGACTTGTATTATTGGGGCCCAAAAGGGATAGTGAATTTCGCATCTGGTGTTGATGAAGGAGCTACTGTATTTCAAGGAAGATGATGAGCACTTTGTATAGGAAGAATGCTGCCTTTCCATATTGAACCCAGAACCAGCATCGGGAAAACAAATGCTGTTTCCAGGATGCAATGAAGGAACCTTAACATTATCTGGTTAAAATCTGTGATGCTTCTAAAGAGACTGGGATGTCCTGTCTTCTCTCCAGATAGGTTGTCTGAGCTAATTTTCTTGGAGCTTCCGTGGTTAGCACTTAGCGGATAATGGTTGCTAAAGACTGTAGAATCAGGGTAGGCAAAATGTAGCTTTTACAACTCCCACCATGTCTTAGTACCCTCTGAGCAGGCTAGGATTAATGGGAGTTGGAGTGCAGCAACATTTGGAGACAAGAGGTTGCCCATCCAAGCTTTGGAAGAGGTAAGCCTCCTAGGTGAGTGCATGTCTTTAACTTTTCTCTCCCAATATACAGGTTCTTTAGACAGCATTAATGAGCCTGGCTTTGCTGAGTAGGAATTGATTTGTAAGATGGAGATATTTTCATTGGGAGGTAAGAATAATGCTAGCAATGATTGCTGGAGTCAGCTTAGGAATTTCTTAACATCTACTAGAGCCAAAGGAATGAGGAGTAAACTGCCAGTATCTCTGTTCCAGTGCCTAACTTACACCTCGTTCAGATTCCCAGCATCATTATTTCTGAACAGCTTGGAATTGGACTTAGTTTTCCCGGTCACTTTAGCTGTCCTTGTTTGTGTCAATCCGTTACAAGCCTTATGGATCTGTGTCCAGAAAGCATGAGCAAGATCTGAAAGTGGCAGCCTTGAGGGTGAGAGTCCTCTATTATGGAATACATCACACTGCCCATCCCAAACTAAGGAGACCTAAGCTTTGCAGTGAGAGTTTCAATTTTCTTAAAGAGAAATCTTTTTTCCAGATCAACGGCAACAACTTTTCTAAGCTGATTTTGCTGAAGAGGCAAAAGAAATGCAGCCAGATTTCCATAGTGACAAGTTCTCTGTTTGTTCACAGGTACATGGCCCAGGGTGTCATAGGGGATCATTAGATTTCTGCAGCAAGGGCCCTGCAAGGACACTTTATTATGTGTACTCTAGTGTCTTAAAAACATTGATCATCATCAAGGGCAAAAAACCCTTCCATTCTATAATTGGTTGCAGATTGCTGCTGATAATAGGCTGTAGGCAAGAGATAAAACACCACTTGTCGGTATTAGGCAATCATCCCACCTCCCCAGCCTGAGTGGAAATCTTGTTGATAATTGTTTTTTAAGAGGGCAGTCACCAAATTAGAAGGGTTATGTGCTGAACCAATAAAACTTGAAGCTTGCCTCCCCCCCACCCCTCCAGCTTGCGCCATCTTTATCTGTTAGAAACATCTCATCTGACGGAAAGGGGTATGTGATTAAAATAGTCTCTCTAGTCTTAGCTGGGCAATGGATGTGACAAGAAGGGGAGTGCTTTTGGTTTAAATCCCTTAATGCATTTACTCAGCAGCAGCCCAGAGAATTGCTTCCTTGCAGGATAAACCAAAGGCGGTTCTTTTTCTACTTAAAAAGCAAACCTCAAGCTGCAACGTTTTGTCCATTTTCCTTCTTTATTGCTTTTTGTAATGTGAAATACAGACCTGAGCTTTAAAAAAAAAAAAAAGTAAACAGGCCCAGCCAGTTTTGGCCAAGGAGATGGGAGTGGAACTTTTCTTTAAATACAGTACCCTGATTCCACTGTTCTGTCATATTTAAAAATGTTGACTTTTTCTGGTACAATATCACTTTCCCCGTTCAGCTTTCTCACATTCAGCATAGGAATGGCATCTTAGAGGCTTGGGAGGCATTTTGAGCTGGTCCCAGCAATGTCTATTTTAGCTTCAGCACCAGAAGTGAACTAATATATAATTTTTGTCATTCTGATTATATTGTGCAATACGAATAAAACATGCTGAGAGACTCTGCCAAATTGTTAAGGGAGTTTGAAAGTTCAGTTCTTATGGGGTATTCTTCCTATTAGAATCATACTTCTGGCTCCTTTAGTTCTACTGGCCCTAAGGTCAAGGATTTTTTTTTCCTCCTATTGATGTACTCATGTCTTCTATTGATGTACATTTAAAGTAATTCAATTTTTTTTCTGATTGTTAATCTAAATAGTTATTTCATGTGACATAGTTTTCCCTGTAATAATCTCCATGATTTCAATGCTCATTAGAATGTTTTGTGTGAATGAAATCCTAGAGGAAATTATGGGAGCTTTCCTTTGAGTGGAAAAAGTCACAAGAACTAGCTTTTACACCTTGTAATTTGAATGCTTAATATCTTGCTCTAAAAGGTGAGATACCTTCACCACTTACTTTAAAACCATGAAGATTTTTTTTTTTAATTTAGCACAGTTTGATAAGATTATAATTGCATTGAATTCAGGTGTTACTCATAGTGTTTGGACTGTGCTCCAAAATATCAGAGAGAACATATCTTTAGGGTTTTTTTTCATAATTACTGTTAAAACATCCTGGAAAACCTTATGAAAAAGTTCTGTAAAAGTAAAACATTGGACATCAAAGGCATATTTATTGCATATAGTAAAACTTCTAAGTTGATTTCCAATATTCTCAACAACCCACCCTTCCTGCCTTTGTTGCCCATCTTGTGAGTAAGGAGATGTGTGGGTGTGGATGTCATATATACATACACATACCACATACACACCTGCACCTCTTTCAGAACAAGTTGTCCAAATATTTGTCCTTGGGAAAGAATTGAGCTACTCAAATAATTGTCTAAGAATTTTAGATTCCTCTGCTGATAACTTTCTCCCTAAAAAAAATAGTTCTGACAGGACAGTATAGTCTGTTCATCTAACTGTGCATCTGAACAAAGTCCAGATGTTTATCACTCAGGCGTTCAGTGTCACAATGGAAGTAGACCTCTGAAAAAAAGGGAAGATGCAGATAGGCCTATATAATAATAATAGAAATGAGAGCAGTCCCTAAACTCAGTTGTGTGCATGTTTCTTTTCCCCTGTGAATCTAAACCTAAATAGGGCATGTATAGTAACTCCCGAGTTATATAGATAGCATTTATCCCTTGTGGGATCAGACAAAGAGCACTTCTCTCTAGGTACTTGAGATTCCTGGGCTTCTGTTATGTACTCCAGAGGGCTGGAGTAAAATCCATTTACTTTAGCTGGAGAGCATTATATTGTGTCTAATGAAAAGCAAACATACATACATACATGAATTAGTATGATAGTTACAAAGTTCTATAAGCAAATTCCAAAAGTATCCAGTTCTGCAGAGAATGGATGCCAGATAATTATGTTTATGTAATCAATATTTTAAGCAAAAGTGGAAATCAAACGGCAAAATTTATGTTTGTTTTCTTTCCACATACTGAACTGAATGCACTGTATGAAGCAAGATAAATACAGGTAGAAAATTAAATTTGGGTTAAAGATACCAGGAGTGTGACTTTTACTGAGATGTCTCCTCGATGTCTGAATTTTATTATCAGTGCCCTGATATGTTCCATGTGAGATGCGAATTACTTCTAGTTTCAATAGAAAAAATGACGGAAAGCTATCTCTGTCCCCCAATGCAGACTAAAATTTCTGTCAAGGCAATGTAAAACATATTGAACAGCTGACCAGATATGCTTTCCATCTGAATATATTAGTCAAGAAGAGGAAGCATTTATTGGCTTCTTGGAAGATGGCATTGGGAAGAATATACACTTACGAAGTTTTCTTTATTTATGTACTTGTTCCTGAAATAGGTATGAAATTTTGACAAGAAAGACAGAAAAGCTTAGATAGTTGGAAACTGACTTCCTGAAAGCCAAAGATGGCCCTTGGGTGCTTGGCCTCACTTGATTGCCACATTGATAAAGCACCTAAAGTGTCATTTTTACTGGGTTTTTTAAAAAAGCTATCCTTTGTGCCTCCATACAAAGTCCATATTCAGAATTGCTCTGCTTCCCATTTCTGGTGGAAATTGGACCACTCTATGCAGGAGCCACTTATTTTTGTTTAAGGGGAAATATTAAGACAGTTCTAGATCTAAATGAAGATGTCCAGAACATCATTGGTGAACTCTTGTCTACTGCACTGTGGAATGGTACTAATCTCTCTCTGCCCTGCTTCAGGGAACAAGAATCCTGCTTCGGACTTTACATATTACCTCCTGCTTGCCCCCTTTTGTGAAAATGAAAACAGGTTTGTTTTTAGAGAAACAGAGCTCTGACATTTCTAAGAAATCAGTGTTCCTTTTTATTTTTTGCTTTCACCTGTATGAAGAGCCTAAAAAACAAATGTAGGAATTTTGTAAAACTCCAGGTCTCTCTAACTTGTGTAAATATATATATTTTTTAACCAGATGTATGAAGAACAAAAAAGATGTGCAATATCCCCAACCCGCTACAATATTCTTCACTTGTTTCTAACAAGCTTTCATTTGTATATTGTTATTGGGTTTGCTGGTGTGGCGCTCTTCCCCCTCCTCTTTTTTTTGGTGGGGTTAAACTTGCTTTTAAATAAAAGAAAAACCTCTTACTGCAAAAGCTTTTTTGTATTTGTAATATATTGTAAGTACATATTTGTGTAATGGAGATTATACTACTGTTAAGTTTTGTACTGTACTGGCTGAAGGTCTGTTATAAATAAACATGAGTAATTTAATAGTCTGGTTCCTGGCTATCCTTAACTAATATTATTAATATTTGTGCTGACTCTTTAGGGCAGTACCCGAATTCAGCATGGCCATGTTAATACCTTGCAAAGGCTCCCTCATTCCTGCCAATAGGTGAGCAGAAGAGCAAATTGGAAGGAAATTTGCTGTGATTCTCTTGCTTGTAAAGAAATCAATAGCATAGCCCTTTAGAGAAGGCAAGCTTTTTGCTTCAGAAGAATAAACTGCATGCAAGTATGTACTGTATATAGCCAAGGGTTGACTGTTCTCCATGGCTGTGTGGAAACAAAAGGTAAAATGGAAATCAAGTCAGTCTCTTTTGGCAAGAACACCATCTTACTTGCCTGACCAGCTGTTGGTCTACAGAATGCTTCTGGTAATATCCCCAGAAGGCAAGGAACCAATGTTAGGGGTTTTTTTTTCTTGTGGCATGGGGAGAAGGGGAGTAGGATGTGAACTTCCATTGTGACTTTTATAAACAATTGAAAATTACACAGTCATTAGGGGAGCCAGTGGAGAGATCTGAGGGTGGATACGGATATCATTAGCCTCCCAAAAATTCCCATGCTTGTTCTCATCCTTTTAAAAATTTTACATACCAGAAAGTAGACTATTTTGCCTTAGACTTATGCCGCATGATCTTTAAAGGCACTGGGGAACTGCATGGAGGCTATAGCCTCCCCCTCCACCCCAGCGAATAAAGAGGAACCCATATACTATGGTACAGAATTGGAATGTATATGCCTACAGTAGACTTTTTGTAGAATGTATGCTTTTCTTTAAGATTAGACACACTGGCGTTGAACTGCAGATTTTCATATTGAGATACCTAAGAAAGCGTCCATGTTCTTACTTTTGAAAAATGCAAATAATCCATTTGTTGGCGAGTGTCTAATGTTTTAGAAATTCTGGCATAATTGGTATGTGTGTGATTGCCAAGTGCAAGCAGAAAAGAATATGTATTGGGATTTACAATGGATGTGGATCTATAGTACAATCCATTCTAGGAGCCTCGCATCTTACTAATTAGCACTTTCCACCCAGTGAATTGACTATCACTTGTAATAAAAGAATGAGTGAAGGAGCGAAGTCCTTTTCATCTCTATAATGGGAATCTGAGACAAGAGCTGCTGCTTATAGTGGCCCCTATGAGGGGGCCTGGATAAATATTAGTTTCAGTAGCTGTTAATGGACAGCTTTGAACAAATCCTGGCTATTTCTCTGGCAAAAGAAATGTGCCCTTCATTTTTGGCTGTTTCTATATCCAAATTTATAGAATTTATTTTATTTTAAAAATCTATTAGTTTCCCTTTAACTAAGAGCAACATTCAATAAAACAAAGTTTGATTCAATTTCAATCCCAAATATACCGGTATATGTTAACATGAGGGTTTTTTAAAATTAAATTAATCAAATGCCCTTTTAAAATTTGGAAATAACTCTCCTGTAAAGTTATAACCACCACCATGACTGTTCACCTGTTCATCAGCATAAAGGCAGGTCTTAATAAAGAC
The DNA here is from genome assembly GCA_032468155.1 of Oxyrhabdium leporinum. NCBI lineage: Eukaryota > Metazoa > Chordata > Lepidosauria > Squamata > Cyclocoridae > Oxyrhabdium > Oxyrhabdium leporinum. The sequence goes on from JANHFL010005112.1 coordinate 65,422, forward strand.
TTTAAGTCTGACACATGCTAGACAAGCTTAAAAAAATAAACTACAAGAACTTGGGAAATGTTTTTTTCCCTTTTTTGAATGTAAGAACTATCCTTCTTCAAGAGGAAACAGAACAAATTATTTAAGACTCCACTATTACTAAGGGGATTTATAATATTCCCAGCAAAATGGTAGTTGTTTTTTCCAAGAACAATGCATGTCTTTCCTATGGAATACTGTCCTCCTCCTTAACTGATCAAAGGCCTCATAATATTTCTGCTTTCTTACATCATTTTCATTTTTGTACAGAGTATATTTGTTCTGTTTTCAAATTTGTGGGCTAAGTGAAAGCCGACAGTATTTGCTTAACCAATTTCCACAGTTGTGCATGTTTATCCAGGTTCTAATTAAATCAATAGCTTTTAAACTCACTTTCTTCCTTTCCAGCAAAACAAGTGGCAGGTCCAATGTTAATTACAGATTCCCCCCTCTCCCAAAGGATTAATTTATTCTGAGATTTCCAAAACTTTGGGGCTAACTTCTCTTTTGTAGTTTTTCTTCAGCTACAAGAGACAGAACCTACAAACCAGTATTTTTAAGTTCATCTCATCCAAATAATTTATACTTTGCAGAATTTTATTTTTGCCCATCCTTCTGATGGTTAATTGATGTTCTGCTCATGTACATTTTACCATGTTCACAATATCATAAAAAGTCTGATAATCTAACATTCTTTGCTGGATAGACATTAAGACCTGAATAAAATATTAAAAGGTATAATATTGTACCTTACACCACTGGTTCTTAACCATGTTTTTTCTTAGCCTATCCATCACCCAGTGAAATACTGGGACCTATTATAATGGAAACAAAGCACCCATTTTCCCCCCAGAAGGATCCTTGTAAGTGCATGTAATATTTTTTTAAATTCTTAATGAAAAGTTTTTTTAAAAAATAATTAAAATGTCAGGGACTTGTCCCCATCTTAAAATATTTGAATCCCCTCCTCCTTAATATGTTGAGAATTGTACAACTTCGTCCTCTTAGCTAAGCATTGATTCAGAGTGAAGTTGCTTCAGAGACTATAGGTAAGTCCTCAACCTACAACCACAATTCAGCCCAAAATTTATGTTGTTAAGTGAGACATTTGTTTTGCCCCATTTTACAACTTTTCTTGCCACAGTTGTTAAGTAAATCACTGCAGTTGATAAGTTAGCAACCTGGTTGTTAAGTGAATCTGGCTTCCCCATTGACTTTGCTTGTCAGAAGGTCGCAAAAGGGGGTACTGGGACGCAGTGACGATCGTAAATATGAACCAGTTGCCGAGCACCTGTATCTTGATGAAAAATGGTTCGGTCATAAGTCACATTTTTCAGTGCCGTTGTAACTTTGAACAGTCACTAAATGAACTGTTGTAAATCGAGGACTACCTGTATATGTACGTCTACAAGAATCATACAAGAATTGGAAATATGCCCTTTTAAACTGAAATGTAAGGTGCTAAGTTATCCTCTGCATGCCAACTTTGTAAGTACCCTGTTTATACCCTAGCTTTGATGGCACACTAAACATGAATCCTGCTCAGATAATATGAAGAATATTATCCTTCCTTCCAGTCACTGATTTGCTTTTGTATGCCAACAACACATCACACAGGAAGCCAAGTCAGTCACATGGTCACTCATTTTTTAATTTCTTCTAGCTGCCACAAAGGAGACTAGGATGCTGTTTGTCACTTCCACCAAGCCAGCTTCCTGTCTCCCCAAAAGATAAAATGGAAATTGGGCCTCTGTCGTTTCAGTCTTAAGTGTGGGAAAAATGGAGAAACACCGGTAAGTAGTTTGCATGATCTTGGTCTGTTTGGGGCTAAAGTTAATCTGAATTAAGGGGGTTTTTTTTAGGATAGAATGTTTGCGGATTATGCTTACCCCACCCTGATCCTGTTAGCAGAACAGATCTATGCACAACCGCATAACATTCATCCAGCCAGCTGGTTGTATAGGAGAAACTAATCCATGTATCACAGCGCATGAGCAGAGATGGTGGAGGCAAAGAACAGCCATCTCTGATGGCTTTCCTGTAGTTACAAAGTTCGCTGGGCAGCTATCATTTTTTTGTTTTTTAAAACTGTATATATCTTAGGAATCTAAAATTAATTGCTAGATGGAGGTGACCGAAGCAAAATAAGGAAGAAATATTTACAACTGCCTTGTTGCTCACCTTTCGAAACTTAAGAAAAAGAGGACTAATAATAAATAGGATCATAATTCTGTTTATTAAAATCATGTTAGACTGTCAGTATTTTTTGCCTTTAAGTTAGGCATCTTCTAAAAATATGTAACTTGTGCATTGGATATCTGCTGAAAGATTTCCAATTGTTAGTTCATTATTGGAGGAGAGAAAAAGTTACTAAAGAGCCTAAATGCTTAATGATTAAGCATCTGGCTCTGGATAAGCATGCCTTGCTTCTGGAATTCTACCAGCATACTTATAAATTTTATCTTCACAATTGTGAACATTAATAACCTCTTTGATGCAATGTTAATATTAAATATAACCTCTTCAACATGCTAAGTTCTTGACCACTTCAGAATCTTATGCATAGTCCTACCTAAAGTTGTAGGTAGGACTTTTCTAAATTTGTATCAAAGATTTGAATTTGTATCAAAGATTTGAATTTGTTTTAAAATAAGTCCTACACTTTTAGAACAGGTGTCACTTAATCATCATCAATAGAGCACTCTCGGGAGCTATTATTTCTTCTCTTAGAATGGTACCAATCCTAGGTTTACCAATTTTGTATTCAATTTATTTCTGTTTAAATGGCAATGCTGGCCAGAAAACAGAAATGGGACATCAGCCACTGAGATAAATGGAATTGCTATCTATTTTGCCTCCTACATTTCCAGAACCTTTAATAGATACGATTGAGCAAGTTAAGTTTATCTATATCCGAAGCCAGGTCTCATTAAAATAAAAATAGCAGCAGCCAATAAAAAGTGAGCTCATTTGCTACGAGTCTCCACAATGCACAAACCACATTTATATATTTCTCCTGCTCACATCTCCATCTGCAATCTAGAGCTTCATCCATGACTTTTCTTCATTAAATATTATAACTGGGAGGTATGTTTGTTGCCTGCATCATATCGGTTAGACTACAATGCAAGTGTGGAAGAAACAATGAAGTTCCATTCTTTTGGGAGTTTTCTGCTTGCCATAATTTATGAAAATGAATCTCACACTAAAGCTTTAGGTAGTGTAATTCAGAAGTCTTACTAGAGTTAGTGGTGCAGTCCACAATTGACATGATTACAAAAGCCCCAACCATAAATTCTGCTAGCTCCTTTCAAGAATATCTAGTCGCAAGCTGGAGAAGTTGCCCTTTCTGATCTCTTAAGAGATATGTGACCATTTGGGCAAGATGGTGCCAAAGGCCCAACCTGATAAAAGTTTATCCTTATCACATCCTTATCCTTCAAATTCTACTGGACATGAACCAGGGCAGAAAAGAGAGGATGACAGCCAGTATCCCAGAGGGATTGACAGCTGCTTAGGTTTTAGTATGACAGAGCTATCACCGTTGCCAATCTAGAAAGATTACCAGCTCATACCATTATCCCAGCAGCACTCCTATATATTGCCTGAGGCCTGCTGACCTTATGATGATCTGTCTGTTTTTCCAGTCTCTGACTGATATTTCAGGCAGAGAAAAACTGCATTTAAATCACCATGTAGAGTAAAAGCAATCATTGTCCTAACCAGGCCTTGAAGGTACCAGGTGTGCTCAGTTTCTGTCTCATTTGAGTTGTTCGGAAGCTATCTTTCCTAAAAGAGAGCTATTCCTCTTTTACCTGGCTAGCAGAGGACAGTTAATTACTTGGAAAAGGTTTACCCCAACTGCTGCATGCAGAGTCATCTGCATTATTTCAACTGCTTCAAAAGATTTACTGTTTGCAGGTTAAGGAAAACCAGCCATATAACAGAGGAAAAGGCAAGATTATTCTTCCTGCCTTTTCTCTCCTGAAGTTACAATCCCATCTATAAAAGCACCTTCTCTTTTTGGAGTGTTATTTATAAAAACACAAACTGAGAGCATCATCATCATCAACCTTCATGTCTACTTTTTAGTCAGTAGTACAAGAATAGAAAATGGAGTCGATTCTTTATCCTATAGAATGATTGATCCCTCTGTAAGCAACAGTATGATAAGCATCAGGGACTGGGAGAGAGAATCATGCAGGGTTCCTCCTTCTGATCTTCCAGTTCTTTCTCCAGTTTGATCTCATGAGTTTTGAGTGGACTTTTAGCTTGTAACTCAGTGGACTGGAGAGCCTCACTTCCTTTGGGGTTTTCTTTTGAATGGCACCTCTGATGTTTCACCAGGACGCCCCTCTGCCTGAATCTTCTCCCACACTCGAGGCAGCGGTACGGTTTTTCTCCCGTATGGATACGTTGGTGTGTAATGAGATCAGACAGCCTGGTGAATCTTCTGTCACACTCATCACAGGCGTAAGGTTTCTCTCCTGTATGGATTTTTTGGTGCCGGGTAAGGTCCGAAGGGTAGGCAAACTTCCTGCTGCACACCTTACAGGAAAATGGCTTCTCCCCCGAGTGCGTTCGCTGGTGAGAGACCAGGTTGGAGTGTTGGATGAACCTTTTCCCACACACCCCACAGGCATGAGGTTTTTCTCCTGTGTGGATTCTTCTGTGTGTCGTGAGAGAAGAGGAGGATACAAACCGTTTCCCACAGTCAGTGCAGGCATAGGGCTTCTGGCCCATGTGGTTCCGCTCGTGAATCTTCAGAGCAGACTGGTGGCTGAAGCACTTCTGGCAATAAGAACAGTGGTACGGCTGCTCTCCCGAGTGACTCCTTTGATGGCTGATAAGATATGCCCGTTGGCTGAAGGTATCTCCACACTCGGAACAGATGTGAGGCTTCTCTCCTGAGTGGATTTTCTGATGTCTTGTGAGATGGGAAAGCTGGCTAAAGCTTTTCCCACACTCGACACAAAGGTAGGGCCTTTCGCCTGTGTGAACGTTAAGATGCTTTGCCAGGTCTGAGGGGCGCGTGAAGCTTTTGCCGCACTCAGTACAAACATGGCTTTTCTCTCTCCTTTGGGTTCCCCCTGAGACTGGATGGACTGCCACATTCACCTCTTCCTTGGACTCCAGAAGCTGCTGTTCCAGCTCCTCGGTTCTCCTAGCTAGATTGACAGCTGTAAGGGGACAAAGATGATCACAATGCAACTCCACAGATCATGGCTAAGAAGGAGCTAGGCACCTCATAGGTGCTTTTCTAAATATTTTTGTTCTCCAGTTCAAGGTGTTGGTTAAAGTCCTGCATGGCATGGGGCAAGATTACCTACAGAACCATCTTCATCCCGTTACATCAGCCCGTCCCACCAGGTCAGGCAGGGAAGGTACATTGCGGACCCCATTTATTACAGAATTCTATTGGCGGGGTCCGGGAAGGGAGCCTTCTCTGCCATTGTCCCCGCTCTGTGGAACACTCTCCCCCAAAAGGTGAGGCAGTCCCCATTCTCTTCCATGTTTTCATATCTTTTATAAAGATATGAAAACATGGCTTTGCAGCCTTACTTGTGGAGCACAGAGGGCATGCAGCCAAGGGGCTAGTTAGCATCCTGAAAGCCCTCACTCTGCCTTTTAATTAATATTTAACATTCCTCGCCTCTTTTACATTTTATATATCGTTCTTATGCTTTTAATAGTTTAATATTTTGATATAGGATTTCCTACATGAGCAGGGAGTTGGACTAGAATAGAGTTCCCCAAACTTTTCGACTTTGCGGACCGGTGGGAGAGGAAGATGGTTACATGCGTGTGGTAGGCAAGCCCGCACGCAGCTCCATTTGCGCAAGTGGCAGGCATGCGTGCCTGCTACTCACGCAAATGGAGTGTGTGCGCTCATCCGCCACTTTCACGGCCCGATTCCGAAAGACTCAAGATCCAGTAGTGGGCCAGGGCCCAGGGGTTGAGGACCCCTGGACTAAAAGACCTTCAAAGTCCCTTCCAACTCTTATTCCCTTAATACAATTCCCACCCCATCCTTCCTACACCATATTGTTCTAAAAATGCCATCTACTCCACGAAGACATCAATTCATAGCTATTCAAAAGCGGCAAATTGCAACCTGAGGCTAAAGTTGTCCTTACCCATTGAGAGGTTTACAATATCCACCCTCCTTCTCCGGGTGCCCGATTGCTGCTGCCTGACCTCCACTGACACTCTCCGTGCTTTTGAAAAATCCACAGCCACATCTTGAGATGATCGAGTCCCCTGAAACAACAATGAAGGTCAAGTTCATAGAACCATGATGGGTGAAGGTGTACTGGACTGTAGACAGTGTCCATTGATTCAAAGAGTTGTGCAGTTGATCTCAGCTATTAAGATTTAAAAGAATACTATGCAAGCTTCTAAAAAATAATCCCTGCCAATCGAAGTGGAACATAACTGCATTGTATATGTATTATGGGTTATTTTAATCAGGGTAAGAGGAGTCTCTGAGATTATAGCATTTTCCCAGCACCCAAGTTTTACTGATAGAGAGAGAGAATGGCTGGCTGGATTCACACAATCTCTGTGTGCCATAATGTGTTTAGTTTAGGTTATTGTATTGTGTATATTAAATCATCCATTCATCATGTTTTAGGAATATTGTGTGATCCCAAGGTAAAATAATTTTCAATACCACCAAACTATTGTGCACAACTATTTTTCCCCTCCTTGGTAGGTTTCTCTGAAGATGGAAATAGAAACAGCAGACATAAAAGAGTGAAAAGCAGCTAGTGATAAAAAATGAAACCTTATAAACAGAACTGGGTGAAAGAACAATAAAAACTGCTTTTATAAATTTCAACATTTAGTAGAAACTTTACATTTCACCCCCTCTCATCATTTAAGCATCTCTAGACTTCAAGTAATCTCTCATTATGACCTCAATTTAACTAACAATAATACGGTATTATTATGCTCCATTTATTTGGTAGAAATGTTCTCCCTCCATGTTGAAGAATGGAGCTTCCACTTCTGCCATCATGTATATATTTTTAGAACGATATGTTTGTGTAATGTTACAACTGCAGAGAGCATTTAGAAGCAGAATCGGGGGGCTTTCTCAGTAGTTTGGGGCGGGAAATGAGTAAGCCTTCCAGATTTGCTAAATTTCAGTTTTCCTTCCAGCCTGGTGCCACTAGTGGCAAGTGCCACTTCCCACTAGTAGGAGAAGATGGGAGCTGAACTCCACCAAAGAGGGAGGGCCAACATTGCTCACTCCTCTTCAGCCCTATGAGCATGTTGATTCCCAATAGTGATGAGTTTGTAGGAACACTTGGCTGCCTCCCCCATCAGGCTATGTTCCAATGAAGAGCATTTTGAGGCCATCAGAGAAAGCAGAGCAAAATCCTTCCTTTATTGCTACTTCTGTGCCATCAGAAGCTAATACAGGTAGTCCTCGAGTCACAACCACAATGGAGCCCCAAATTTATGTTGCTAAGTCAAGCATTTGTTAAGTGGGTTTTGCCCAACTTTATGACATTTCTTGCCACAGTTGTTAAGTGAATCATTGCATTTGCTAAGTTGGTAACATGCCTGTTAAGTGAATCTGGATTCCCCAATGACTTTGCTCGTCAGAAGGTCGCAAAAGCTGATCACACGACCCCAGGACACTTCAACTGTCATAAATATGAACCAGTTGCCAAGCATCTGAATTTTGATCATGTGACCCTGGGGATGCTGAAACAGTCATGTTAAAAACGGTCACAACTCACTTTTTTCAGTGCTGTTGTAACTTTGAATAGTCACTAAATGAACTGTTGTAAGCCAAGGACTACCTGTATTGTACAAATTATATTTCCCATTTTGCTTTTTCTCAGTGTTCCAGCTTCCGCAGCCTCTTTTGGAAACCTGAGGCTTCAGCAGCTGAAAATTAGTCAAATAGGAAAGAAGGGGGTCTTTTTCATTAATGGGGGACCACTTCCTTTCTCTTTATTCCCAGCAGGTGACTAAAGAGATGAACAGGTTTCCTCTCTGCCCGTTTATTCAGCAATTGTAGCCGTTACTGCACGTTTTTAAACAAAAAGGTTAATGGGCTGAGGTCAACCATCTTCAGCATTGGTCTCTTGATCTGGGACTGACAGGAGCCACAGTTCCACCCTAAGAGAAGTGGCGTAAATTAGCTAGCCTGAGGTGGACATGCCCTAAACGTAGCATCTGATGTCATAGGCAGAGGTAGAAGGGGACAAGTTCTGAAGCCACACCTTTCCTATTGCTTCTCCTGGAACAAACAGGCCTCACCTGCTCCTCCTGCTGCTTGTCTTCTTGCTGCCGCAAAACGAAGCCTTCGGCCAGGGCCACTGCTTGGGCACAGGTCTCTGGGCTACGTTCCCTGACCTGATTTTGGATGTCCTGAGGCAAGACGGTCAAGAACTGCTCTAAAATCAGCAGCTCGACAATCTGCTCTTTGGTGCGGCACTCTGGCTCCAGCCAGCAATGGCAGAGTTCTCGCAGGCGGCCGCAGACCTCCCGAGGCCCCTCGGCTTCCTGGTAAGAGAATTGCCTGAAGTGCTGGCGGTGTAGCTCCGTGCTGGGGGAGTTTTCGTGTAGGAAGATGGTCTTGAGTCTTTTCCCACAGGCTTTTTTGCCTCTAGTGTTCTTGCCGCTCAATGCTTGCTGGCCTTCTGCCCTGAAAGCCGGTTTCAGTCTGGCCACCCCGTCACCTCTAGGCCACTGACAGACTCCAAACACTCTCTCAAAAGCAATCAAGTCATCCGAAGAAGTCAGATCTGGGAGCCCTGGGCTGCCCCATACTGTGGCCGGAGAGGGCATAGTCTTCAGGTATTCCCACCACTGGGTAGGCATGCCCTCCGGCTGTAACATTGTCCCATGGGGTATTTCCCATCTGATCCTAGGCTGAATGGTAAAATGGTCCCTTCCTGCTCGTTCTGATGTCTCTCTTGGTCCTGGCTCTGCTGGCACCTTCTCCATTTTCTGTACCAGGCACACCTCCTTGTCAAATGTTGCCTGAATTTCTACCTCGCACACTTAGTCAGCCACATCTATGTACTCAAATCAGGTATTTTATCTTGCTGGAGGTATTTCCAAATCCAGACTTATCCCTTCTCCCACTCCCTACCCCCCCATTACTGTCTTGCTATTTTGGGAGCCTCCCCTATTTTCACGCCCTTGCCCTCCTGTTCTATTGAATCCATCCAACAGCCACTATAAAAAACAACTCCACACAACTGTGGGCTTGATGCTAGGAGCCAAGGCCTACCAGTGGCCAGCTCAGAGTTCTTGTCCAATTATCTGGAGCTTCTTCCTGGAAAGAAACAGACATAAAACACCCCTTATAAATTTGTCTCCTCTTTTCTCCCAAAGAGCTTAGGATTCTGCACATAAACCTTTGAATAAACCTTTTTTAAAAAAATGAGACAGGTAAAATTGAGGATAGTTGATCGTTCATTTCAGGAACGATCTCTTGAACAGACTGACAGTATTTAAATATGGCAGAGTCTAGGTCATATTTATGCCAGATGTGACACACATACCCATATATAAATTTACAGTCCCAGAACTAAATTTAAAATGCATGACATATAATCAAAAGAGTAAAAACCACAGATCTATTGTTAACAAGCATTAATGCTGCTGTGTAAATTATGAAAAAAGATGCTGACTCTACTAAATAAAGATGTTACATTTGATTGTGATCATTCCTGTTTTTTTCCAATTGTATATTTTTTCAGTACACAAAAAAAGTGCTATGGCTTCTGCCAGCTTTTTCTGAATTGATATATGGGTAGTCCTTACTTAGTGATCATTCATTCAACAACCACTCAAAGTTACAGCAGCGATAAACAAGCGGGCTTACTGATGATCCTTGAAGTGAGGGCAATTGCGGCATCTCTGTGGTCATGTGATTATGATTTGGGCATTTGGCAATTTATGCACAATTACAAGGATTGCAGAATCCCGTGGTCATGGGATCACCATTCTGTGACCTTTGCTGATGGCTTCTGTCAAGCACAGTCAATGGGGAAACCAGCAGGAAGCCACAAGTTGTGATCATGTGATATGACTCAACAACTGTTATTGATTCACTTCATGACCATAACGAGAACTGCCAGCATAAATCACTGCAATTACATGATTTTTCTGGTTTATGACCGTATTGTTGGTTAGAGACGCAGTTCCCAATCCCAGTTATGTTCATTAACTGGGGAATACCTCCCGATATACTACATGTACAGGTAGTCCTCGATTTACGACCACAACTGAGCCCAAAATTTATGTTGCTAAGCAAGTCAGTTGTTAAGTGAACTTTGCCCCATTTTACGACCAAGAGACTGGACGTTCTAGTCCTGCCTTAGGCAAAAGACAGTTGAGTGACTTTGGACCAGTCATTCGCTCTCAGCCCTAGGAAGCAGGCGAGGGCAAACCACTTCTGAAATCTGGCCAATACAACTGCAGGGACTAGCCCCAGGAGTCAAAAATTGACTCGAAGGCACACACAGTCTCTGCCAGAACATGTCAATTTTGGGCTGAGAATAAGGAAACCTCGATTTCATGATTTTATGCAGTCCTATATTTCTCCTGTACAAGCTGATTTACAGCTCTCCATCTATATACTATGTACTATGCATCCTTCCTTCAGTTTCCAGAAAAGCACATGATATTTTCAAGGGAAATTTTCATCAAATGTTCTGGTCAGGCCCTTTGCTTTGATAACCAAAGAGAGAAAACCACTATGAATGGTTTCTGTCATTTTTTATAAGGCTTTGACCCCTGGTTAGTTATCTAAGAGCTTGGGATCAGCTCTGTTAACAGAATAACAGGATTGGAAGGGACCTTGAAAGTCTTCTAGTCCGCCCCCCTGCTCAAGCAGGAGACACTAAATCATTTGAGACAAAATGGCTGTCCACTCTCTTCTTAAAAACCTCCAGTGATGGAGCATCCACAACTTCTGGAGGCAAGACATTCCACTGATTAATTGTTCTCACTGTCAGAAAATTCCTCCTTAGTCCTAAATTGGATCTCTCTTTGATAAGTTTCCATCCATTGCTTCTTGTTCTGCCTTTAGGCTGTCTACAACACTGAACAAGTGATGGGCCAACCAAATGCAGAGATATACACTCTCCCCTCCCATTTATGACAACATGCACATGTTTGGGGGGAGGGGAGGGAAAACAAATATCAAATATTCTCAATCAATACTCAGCAGAATTTATCACTTGGAGCCATCAGATACCGAAATATTTCCCTGGCGTTTGTGGTTTCCTTATTTATTGGGTAAGTTATAATAGACTAAACCCCCCACCCCCTAGAGGTATATTAAATGAAGACAGACACCAAGTGCAGGCTAAGTTCACAGAGCCCTTAAAATCTTTCTGCAGTTAGGGGGGTACCCCCCATCATGCATTACCCCCCTGGGTTCCTCTGACACCCCTCAATCTCCACAGCCATTAGAAAACTGGAAAAGCCAGTTGGAAAGATGGGGGGGGGATTTTTATCGGACCCTGTGATTCTCCATATCCATTTTCTCTCCCACTCCCTCCCTCTCCCAAATACAAAGTCTGATTGACTCTTTCTTCTCTGGGAGGCTAGATAACTTTTGGGTGGGGGAAAAATGGCCTGACGGGACAGCCTACCCCCCAAATACTGTGTTGTTATTCAGGCTTGGTTAACAAGACACAGGGAAAGTTCCCCCTTCCTTTCTTCACCATAAAACACAAAACAAAAATCTGGCATTTTGTTGTTGTCAAGAAGGAAGAGGAGGAAGAAGTGATGCCCATGCTCCTTCCTTCCACCTATTTATCTCCTTCCTTCTTTCATCTTCTTTCTCCCTTCTTCCTTCATTTACCTCCTTCCCACATTTATTTCCTTCTTTCCTTCATCTCCTTCCTTCCACATTTATCTCCTTCCTTCCTGCCTGCCTGCCTGCTTTCCTTCCTTCCTCATCTTCTGTTTTTCTCATTTATCTCCTTCCTTTTCTCCCTTCCTCATCCCGTCTTTCTTATTTCCTTCCTTCCTTCCTCTTCTGTTTTTCTCATTTATCTCCTTCCTCTTCTCCTGTCTTCCTTCCTTCCTTCCTTCGTATCTAGACAGCCTGGGGCGGACGTGCTTGGGAGGGCCGGTGATGAAGTAGTCGCGCTGGACAAAGGAAGCGAAGGGGTTCCGTCGAAGGGCCGCAAAAGCGCCACCGTGCCCGCCGCTCCCAGGATTCCGCGCCACCGCCGCCTAACTTCACAAAGAGGCGCGGGGACGTCCCCTCCCCCCAAAAAACTCTACAGAACTCCGCGAGAAAGCCCCTCTCCTCTCCCGTCCCTCCTCTCCCCACCTAGATTTTGTTCTTGGACTCCGCCTGATTCGCCCCCCTCCCCCGTTCCCGCCCTTGTAGATGCACCGGCTTCCCTTCGCCCGGCTGCCCCTTAAACTCACCGCTCCCCACAACTCCTGCCTCCACGCGGACCCCCGAGATCTCGAGCCCCGCAGACAATCCCACCACCCCTTCATAAAATTCAGATGCCAAGGCTTTTCATCCAGGGCGGAGCAGGATGGAGTCTTGGCTACCGCATCCCCCTCTCGGCTTCCTGGGCCTCTCCAGGGTTTAGCTCTCGCTCAATAGGACTAAGCCGGCTTAAATCCAAAGGCTCCTGTTTAACTGGTTTGAGGATCGGGCTGCCAGTCATTGTAACTCTTGACGCGTCTCAGCACTGGGGGGGGGGGGGGGGGTGGAAAGGGTGGAAATAGTTGAGGGTGACTTTGACGCTTGGCAGCGCCAAGTATTCCTGGCGGGACTTAAATGCGAGCTCTTTGATTTCCATTGCACGAAGTATTTGTTTCCCCCGAACTAGAGCGGATTTCCATTGCACGAAGTATTTGTCGTCCGTCCCCCGAACTAGAGCCACCTGAACCAAAATAGCCAATGGGATGGCAATTAAATATCAGCTTCGCAGTGGGATGTTTGGGATGGAGCTGCACAGGCATCTTGAATGTTTTCTTAAAATTACATTCAGAACACGCATAACGCTCAGATTCCACACATAGCTCAGAATACTATACTGTATCTCCGGTGACCAGCTCAGAGTATGAACTTTGGGGTCAATGGGATAATCTGTTAGGTTCCACATGCCAACATTAGGCAAAAGGCTCCAGTCAAATGATATGGGTTCACTTACTGGCTTGGTTCAAACAAGATGTTAATTAATTGTAGAGGTGGATTAGTGTTCTTTGTGGTTGTCTTAACCCAGTTAACTAACCATGAAAATCCATTCTTTTTTTTCTGATGGCTTTTGCACCTCTAGCCAGCAGGCTGCTGGACGGGAGAAATTTATTTTTGCCAAGGATTGAGTCTGAAGCCAGCTTTTGAAATTAGATTATATGTACAGCCTTAAAATGATAAGTTACATTCAGTAAGTTATAAGCTAAGCCTCTGTCATCTTGATCCTGTTAGATGTGCCTAGTAGTTATCAATTTCAAAAGCAGACAGCAGTCCTTTTCCCTTTGTGGCTTCCCTATCATTTCCCCTATTGATCACTATTTGCACAAGTGCATATGGGGAAGAAGCATTCTGGCTTGTGTTTAAAGGCAGGCTGCCTTTTTAATTTCAAAGACTACATTCTAATCAAATGATTGGGGAGGGGGGGTATTTTGTTGTGGCTGGGTTATATTCTATTGGAAGTTTAGCACTGCATATGCATCATGTATGATTACTTACTTGATGAAACGGAGCTGAATAAAGATGTAAACTGACCCCTTGTGCACAGTTTGTACTAATGTGAGTTTTTCCAGTTATATGAGGTTGGAAGTGCAGGGTTCGTTTTGATGAGTCGCCAAGTGCTGTAGTAATCATCAATTGATTGATGATGATTCATGATGATGATTCGACATGTTGAATCTGCCCTCACTTGGGGTACTCAGTTTGAAAGTTGAGATTACAGCAAAACAAATGTAAACATTCATCAAAATAAAGATCCAACACTAAGTATTCCCTGGTACATCCTTGGAAATCTACAAAGACAAATCTGTACTCTTTCGTGCATAAAGCTCACCCTGGCTTTCCCAAGCTTATTTTCATACTGCCAAATGATCAGACTGAATGTCTGATTATTGCACTGTAGGTAGAAAATGTATTGAATTTGCATCTGCACTTCACTTTAAGAATTCTCCTTACCTGATGATAGAGGGCCACCTTAAGGACCAGGTTTTCATTACTTCGATTTTCCATTTTTGTGATGTTAATATTTGGAGAATCTATTACCGAG
>JANHFL010005113.1:0-7500 GCA_032468155.1 Oxyrhabdium leporinum
CACTTCTCATTCAAGAAGCTTCTTCTGCTCTGACTGGATGGTGGAGACTGGTAGGAACAGCCCTCTCTCAACCGGGGGGGGGGGGAAATATGACATTATCTATCTCCAGTCTACAACACAGTCCTTTCAACAGTTCCAAGAAGGCTCCACACCCATTTGTACTACACTCAGATGACCCTGATGGTACAGATAAACCTCCAGGCAGCCTTAATGACTCACTAAAAGAATGCAAATGACCAGCTGTCTGCAAGAAACATGAATCCTTCCATTCCCCACCATCCAGTCAGAGCTGAAGGAGCTTCTTGGATGAGAAGCGAAATGTCTTCAAAAAAAAGCCAGAAAGTCCAGTTGTCTGTTGAAAAATCACCTTTGGGGCAACCAGGACCTGGATGACTAAGAATCTCCATAGACATTTACCCAATTCCAGCGATCGTTCTTCATATGTGTTAGCCTCCAGCCCCCTAATCGTTTTTGTTGCTCTTCTCTGCTGTTGGAAGCAAAGATAAGCAAAAGGTTTGAAATGTTGGCCAGACAGAAACAAGAGCTGAGCAGATGGTCTCTCATTCAAACCCAGAGAAACTATGAAAAATCACTGAAAATATCATACAATTGACGGTCTTTTTTAGTTTAGAGTCAGGGTTTGGCTGCTGGGAACATTGGAAAGAGCAGGCAACGTTTCTTCCTTCAGGGATCCAATCAGACCATTTACGTGGAAAATACACCTGCCCAAGTGGTTGGTGAATCCTGCCAGATGGAACCTTGTCCCAACCTCTACAGTCAAATAGATAATGTTGGCTGTGTACACCTGAGCTTCCAGCTGTCCATTCAAGTCTCAGAGATTTCCACTCCTCTGCACAAGTGTTAGTGCATGAAATAAACTATGCAAATCCATACAGGCATCACTGAACATTGGCAACAGAGCAGAAAAAAAGGAGGGGAACCAAAAAAAAACAAAACCCCTTTATAGCCCAGGGAGTACATTTCTATATTCGCTATTAAGGAAGAACCCCTTAATCTGCTTAAACTTCCACTCCTTTCAATGGAGAAATAAACATTTAAATTATTGTAATCCAAGGGACTGCAACTTTCATTCCATAGATAATTCTGAAACTTCAAAGTATTTGAAAAGATAATGGAAATGTAGCCGCTTTAATGAGATGCACGTCCTTGGAGATTGTGCAGGATTTAGAAGATATTATTCTGAAGTTTGGGCTGCTCTTGATGTTGGGGTAGATACCTAAAACATCAGGAGGAAAGAGCCTGACTTCTTATTATCTCTGACATTCCAAAAATGCATCTTTCATATGTTTCTCCTCCCGCACATTCTTTCCACCTTCGCAGTTTTCAAATGGTTTATCGGAGGAGGTGCTAGCTCCCGAATTGATGAATGACGAATTGGTCATTAGGTTACACTTCACTGATGACCTTCCCAAAGTACAAGATATTACGGAGTTATGATAAAACAATGCATTCAGACAGAATCAATGCAACGTGCAACGGAGCTTCAGGAGAATTACTCAGTCATCTGTCCTCTGCCCCACAAGACAATATCAAGTATTTTGTCTGAGGCCTTAACTATAACAGATAAAAGACACAATATTCAATATTATCTGGAATACACATTTGAAGTCTTTCAGCATAGATGAAAACCAGATTGTGGCTTCCTGGCTTAATAAAAATATAATGCAGGTAGTCCTTGACTTACAACAATTCATTTAGTGAACATTCAAAGTTACAACGGCACTGATTTATTACCATTTTTCAAACTTATGACTTATGCAACCTGATTGTATTAATCAATATTCTTGTCTGTTCCCGACATGTAATGGAAGTACTTCATAAGAAGTTTGAAGTCATGGATTCCTTTCTTCATATGCAAAAAAACCTATACTTTTTTTGTATAGTTCTATTCTTTTTTTCTTTTATTTTTTTGAGTGCTTAAAAAAAGTCACTTTAGAAAGATGGTTTATTCACATTTCAAGAAAAGTAGAAGGGATATCTTGGGAGAAAACACTCTTTTTCTGTGATCTGCTGTTCTGAAATGCTATTTTTTTAACATACACACACACACACATACACACAAACACATATGTTCACAATGGGAAACTTATTGTATGATGAATTAGTTAGGTAATGGAAAAGGGAAGGAGGAGGAAGGAATAGGAAGGGATCAATTATATTTTTTCATCTCTTAAAAATCAGATATGCACATATTTTACTTTAGTTTGCATAGTATATGCAGCTTTTAAAATGGATCGAAAAATAAGCCAATATGATGGATACATAAAGCAAACTCTAATATTATTAGTAAAGGAGAATTTTACTTTCTTATTGTTGCCAAGAAGATCGCATCGACATATGCATGAAGTTAATGGGAGTGGAGTCCAACTCAAAGGGCCCTCTTTTTACTTGTTTCTCCATCTTTTAAAATGTTTCTTTTTATTATTAGTTCCTTTCTTCTGGTGTAATAAAATCATGTTAGGGAGAGATGAATCAGATAAAACTTGTATCCTGCTTTTCAGGGCAAGCTTAAGGCTATAATCCATAGCAGTTGGATAAAGTATATTCTTGTTTTTTGTCAGGGGCAAAGAACCAAGAATATTTGCTGACTTCAAAGCTTTGAAGAATTTTTTATTGTTACCTATACACAAGAGTCAACTAATGTCCAACGCTAAATTGGTGCTCAACAGAATTCACAGAGGGTTGGACTTGGGTCTCTTGTGGCTGCGCAATGACTCCAAACTCGTGACATGATGTTTTACCCCACCTTCCAGCTCAGTCTGTTTATCTCCGACTGGTTTTCAGTATCTCATTTAATCTTCTGAATTTCAATCATTTTGTATTATCTTTTTTACCTTTTTATCATTTTGTAAGCCACTACAACAGTTGGGTGGGTGGCGTATAAATTTAACAAATAATAATATTCTCTCTAAATAGCTCAGTGTAAGAGCAACATTTCTTGTGAATCCATTATGAATGTTTTCCACTCAACCATTCAAAATGGTTTTCCACCAACAGACACATTAACAGCACACCTGCTGCCATGTTTGCCACAGAGAAAACCAGACAATGTGATGGCACACCTTCCAAGCACAATTAGCAGCACTGTATATGCTTTGAGACAGTTCTATATGATATGAACAGGTTCTAACTGTAAAGGTATTTATTTACAATTGGACAGTCTGATTTGGATGCAGCACCTAGAAGCCAGATGTGATGCTCTAGACAAGTGTATTTTCAAATAAATCTTGCCGTGTTCACTGGGACTTCTTCTTTAGAATAGTGCAGCATTCCAAAATAGTTATCAATATTGTAAATCCATAATTAATTGGCTAAATTTAATTTAACTTAATTGGCCACAATTTAATTAATTTTGAAATTAAATTCCTTCTTTCCTGCTGTAGCCTATGGTTTTGTCTAGTTTTCTTTTCTTTCCCACGTTAAGGAAGGGGTTTTTACATATTCTTTGAGCCATTTTTATAATATGCGAATCTTTAATTCATTCTTTTTCCCCTTTAAGGAAATTTAACAATAAATAACATGATGATGATGATTGAAAGGTAAGTCAAACCATTGTCAATTTAAGAGAAACTGAGCTTGAACTTACTTTATGCCAAGGTCATCGTTTTTAGACAATGTACTCATTCTCGGGGGTTTTTGTGGACACCAGTGGCAGTTAAACCTGATTGGCTTATTATATATTATATAGCCAATCATCCTGTTGACCTCATGTGAATGCCACATGGCTGTAACTATGTAAATTATCCTGGAAGATATTATAATAATTAGACAGGAAAAAAATAGTTCTAAATGAATCTTATGCAACTGTCAAGTGAAGAGACAAGGAGACAGCAAATAGGACAATGTTATACTTAAGCTGCTTTTTTTTTGTGTGTCTCCTATAAAAAAATTCCTCTGCATTCCTAAACATTTATTTGGTCTAAAATTGAACCAAAGGCTGAAGAGCTTTGGTTTTTAAGATAATGGACTTAGTACAAATAATTCAGAAGAGGGGATTATAAAACATTAAGCTCCTTAGATATAAATCACTGCAACTAGCTATATCTCCACAGGGGGCACCGTTGGGGCAATTCTATTTGGGCTGGGGGGAATCGGCAGGAAATGTCGAAAAAGTCAAGATGAAGCCCATGACTGAGCGATGGGATGGGACTTTGATCATAGAGTTTCAGTGGAGCTCCATGCAGTCACCTCTGAATGGGGCTCTGATTGCACAGCCAACAGAGATACCCTGTGCAGGGTCACAATTGATTAGTAGTTGATGGGAGAACCACTAGGAATTTTCAGGGCTTAACTGAGAAGTTAGAAAGAACCCTGAGAAAGGGCAATGGCCATCGACTGCTAGGTTTATTTCTTAGGTTTATAGATCACTTCAATCATCACCTATTCTAAACAGCTTGCATTCCAAGTTTACAGTAAGGAAATTAAAGCAGAAAACATGTCAAAAAAATATTTCACATCATACCACAAGAAAGAACCACCAGCGAAGCTTGTAAAAAGCATCACCTTCCTTTGAGAGGTATGTAGTCATATCAGCTCCCCAGAGTCCAATCAGGGTTAGTGGCCGCTCTCAGTAAAAAAATGCAGTTCCACAGATTGGAGGGACTGAAATGAGAAGGAGTGAGACCTACCTCATGGCTCTCAATGGTATCAATTCTCTGGAGTTTAACCTAAAGAGAATCCTCCTTTCCTGATTCAATTGGATGGGCAGATAACTGTTGGGAACATTGCGAAGTAACTCAGATCGTGAACCACATAGACCTCTAAAGGTGACATCTTTATACTGACGTAGAAACTAACTGGTAACCATTGTAGTTTCCATGGGATATATACATAACAACTTGAACTGCTACATTCTGGACCACTTGTAGCTTCTAGGGGGTCTTCCAGTACAAACTCAGGTATAGTTCATGGCAATAGTACAACTGAGAAGCGATCAAGACATTGTGGCCAAGCAAAAATATTGAAGAAACAAAATACAGTTTTGCAAGAGTTGAAAAAAGGATGCTCAATCCAGGAAAAGAAGTGAAGCACATTATACCCATATCCTATTGTTCCAAACATTTTTATGTTAGTGCTAGAAATACACCCAGAACCTTATTCCTATAACTATTATAATCAGCCAGATAATAGGCCCAGTTCAGTTCAACTAAACACTTCTCATAGAACACAACAGGAATGCCAGACTAAGACGGTTGCCTAGAGCAGTTCCCCCAAGATACTGTGCTCAAAATCCAGCTTGACGTTTGCTTTTAAAACTATGGCATGCATGTACATTCTGATCTTCGTACAAAACATCATAACAAGGCAGATTTTACAAGATCTGGTAGCCCATCTTTATATATAAAAAAAGAAAGAACAATGGGATTTTATTTTACATACCATCTGTTAGGCTTGCCCTGGAGCTAAAAATTCCACTGCTTCATAGTTCATAATATCTCAAAAGAAGCTACCAAGGTTTGCAAAGTTCAGAGGGAGATCTCTGCTGAGAAGATGAATCTTTCTCTTCCCACTGAAAGCTGAACATCTACAGCTGTGCATCTTTGAAGACAGTTATTATCAGAGAATGTGGATAGCAGCTGTGGAACTGCTGTTCAGGACCAAGCATTTAATTTTCTTTTATTACGTATTAACTGGACTATGAACTAAGGAAGAAAAGTGAAAAGGCTTATCCAGAAATGTTAAGTGCACAGGATGGTGTAATTGAGGCTGTATAAGTTTTAAAAGATATTCTGGAGTACTTAAACTCTTTTAAGAAATTAGAATAAACCAAGAATGCTGAGCCTGAGATAGAAAAAAAAATATCATCGTCACCTTATAATAGCTTTAAACAAAACGATGACATCAGTCCTTTAAAGTGGTTGTCTGGGGAGCAGATAAAAAATGTTAGTAGATTTAGATATGTTGAAATGTTTTTAAAGTCCAGTTTGATTAATGCTATAGAAATTCTTCAAAATCTTACATAGGTTCCTGACTTAAACCTGGAACCCAGCTGTAACTATAAACCAGTCAAAATCTTTCACCCATGCATATCTCATGTAGAACATGGAAAATGAATAGAGATCCTATTTTCTTCACCTTGAGCTTGTAAGAGAGGACATAACCTGTAAGACGTAGCAAATAACTACTTGGCCCAAGAATGACATGAAAACTAAATGCATATACAAACACGTATGCAAAACATAACTTACCTGTGTGCCTTTATATATAAATGTATCCAGAAGTCATTAGCAAGCTTAGCATTGAACAACTAGGTCCTGCACATGATAATGCCATTTCTCCAGTTTATATAACTTTAAAAATGCATGCCACTCATTGGGGAAAGCCACCACTCAATAAAAGAATGCATGTATAACGATCCCAGTTTAATTGTTCCAGATAGAGTCGGAAAAGAGTCACCCTTTGAATTCAGTTTAACCATGGTTTATTAAAGAAACTTCCATAATTGGCTCAAACAATGCACTAGAACCATAAATCATAACTCTTAACATCATCCAATAGTTGTGGCTATACCAGGTTTCTTCAACTTCAGAGTGGTCAATACTGACCCACAAGGGTCAATGGGACCCTCAAGGTCCAAGTGTCATCTAAGTTGTATTTATTACATTATTGTCAATATTTGGGGATCAGTGAACAATCTGGAAGTTCCCGAAGGGATTAGATGGGTGGCAGAATTTGGTCTACACAATTCTAAGTCCTGGTCTATCCAATTCTAAAGCCAAATTGTGTACACAATTCACAATTCTGGTCTACACAATTCTAAGCCCAAGCCAAACAGCTTTATTTTGACCCATATTATGTGAATTCACATATGGCATTGATATATAAAATCTTCAGCTTGATCAGCAACTGAAGAATTTTTTTATGGGTCCCCATTTCCTTAGTTTTCTGAACAAAAACATAACATTCTAGCAGAATTTTCATTGCCCTTGGATGAATAAAGCAGGTGACCAAGTAGTAAGTTGCAGGTGAGTAAGTGGGTGCTTGCATTCACCCATAATCGCTACATAGACTGAACCTATGAGTAAGCAATCACAGCTGTCTTTAGGCCTTACATTCGCATGCAGGTCAAGAACATACTTGAAGCAGGAGCACAAAAGCTTCTACTTTGGAGAATATTGACTTTGATAGAATACAGGAATACTAACAACACAGGAAACATTTAACCTACCATAAGCAAGTGAATCGTATTAAAGAAAGAAAAGAGAAGAAGGGACTTTGTGAAAGTTCAAATGAGCAAAGGACCCTGAAATCAATGCATTTATGCAAAGATCCATATGCCGCAAAGACCGGGGGTGGGGGGGATTTTTTAAAAGCAGATTAATAAACTAAACGGTGCTAAAAAAAAGAAACAGGCAACGAGAGAAAAATCCTCAAGTAATGGAAATACACCAATGGACAAAGTGGAATACTGTAGTACCGTCCTTTCCGTAACTAAAAATAAATTCGAGCATTTCTATTATGCATCGGACCCCTTAAATT
>JANHFL010005113.1:10000-18943 GCA_032468155.1 Oxyrhabdium leporinum
AACAGCTTAATATCAGGTAACAGTGTGCTCCAAATCTCATTAGTTTCATTTTATATACAGTTTTATAGGATCTTGCATAGATGAGAAAACAGGGTGTGTGAGTTTTTCTTTTAGAACAGCCTCCAAATGTGATGCTCTCCTGGATTTATTAGTCCTGTTTTCAAAATCGAAAAGTTTGGTAAGGAAAAGCAAAACATGGATTCATAGGGTGTGGCCACAAATTGGCTCGCATTTCTGCTTACATTTAAAAGCAAAAGGCAGTGTTATGAAATTTGAGCACAATGTCTAATTTATTGGTGCAAGAATTAGGACAGTGAATTAGGACAGCAGTGGGCATAATTATGGTAGCATTCATTCCTATATATTATTTTGTTTCACTATAGTGAAGGATTTCAACCACCCTGAATCACTGCTAACTGTTTGATAGAGATGTTCTGTAAAGAAAGGAACATACCTATTAGTATCTAAGAGAAGATTTTAATTTTCTTAAACTTACAACTTGGTAGTTGTTCCTTTAGCAAATGGTAGGGAAATGGCTACCTGGTTCAATTTTCTTGGAGCCGAACTGAATGTTTTAAATGGTTTTTAAATGGATTTTAAATTTTTAGGGGTTAGTTTTAAAAAACGGGGTTTTAAAGGATTTTTATATTTTTATATTTTTATGTGAACCGCCCCGAGTCCTCGGAATGGGGCGGTATATAAATTTAATAAATAATAATAATAATGTGTTCACAATGAGCCAAAAGTCAAAAGTAAATCCAATGTGTAGATACAATATTTTCAGTCTGACTAATGCATTCCAAACCAGCCCACTTCTATGCAACTGTTGTGAAGAGCAATTGTATATCATAAAGGTCTTCTCTTGGAAGGATCTGAAACTCCTTCCATACTAGATGAATGGTTTTCCCCAAGGGAAGGGATGGCATGGAATACCAGAATACCACTGGATGGTGGAATAACAGAAACAGAAAGAAGATTGCCTAATCTTCTTAACCAGGAAAATAATCAAGGAGAGAAGCAATCTAGAACAAAGCAGCAACTTCCTGACAGTGTGAACAATTAACCAGTGGAACATCTTGCCTCCAGAAGTCGTGGGTGCTCCATCACTGTAGGCTTTTAAAAAGAAACTGGACAGCCATTTGTCTGAAATGGTAAAGGGTTTCTGGCTTGAGCAGGGGTTTAGACTAGCTGATAGGTCCTTTCCAGCTCTGTTATTCTGTTAGACCCCAATAAAGGAAGAATAACAGAATTGGAACAGACCTTGGAGGTCTTCTAGTCCGACCTCCTGATCAAGCATGAAACTCTATATCATTTCAGAAAAAATGTTTGTCTTCTTAAAAAACCTCCAGTGTTGGAGCACCAACAATTTCTGGAGGCATGTTGTTCCACTGATGAATTGTTCTCACTGTCAGGAAAACTCTTCTTATTTCTAGGTTGGTTCCCTCCTTGATTAGTTTCCATCCATACGGTATATGAATTCACATAATATGGGTTAAAATAAAGCTCCACCTTCAGGCGCTTTAGATAGAAACATAGCCTCTTTTTGGATTTAAGGGGGTCCTCTCAAGGCCTTGCATGGACCAATATCTTGGAATGGACCATTCCTTCGATGCGATTTTTCTGTTTTTAATTCATGCCTAATGAAAGAATGCTCGCTACTGTCCTTTCATGTTTGCATCTATAATGAAAAATTCAGTGGTGGATGATTCTGTTCCCATGTTCCTGTAGTTCATTACTTTAGGTTTCTTTTGTTTTAATTTATTCAAATTAATCTGCCCATTGTTGCCTTTTTTTATTTTGTAATCTCCCGATTTTCATACTATTTTAAAAAATGAATGGGTATCAGATAATAAAAGTAACAACAACATGATGTCATTATCTAGCTTTGAGGCTGGAAGGCAGATATTCTTACCAGAGCAAAGGGAATTACAAAGAGCTTTCAAAGCTAGAGAAAGATGCTTTTGACTGATCAATTTAAGACTAGTCTAGTTTTTCCAGTTAATATAATTATGTAGAATTATATAACAGTTCACATTATCAAAGTAAATTGTTACTTTATCCCGAGAAAAAAAATTGCATTTTTTTTAACTTAAGCTGCTTTTCCATGGACTTAATGCAATAATGTCTTTATATTGAATTACATCTTTAAACTTTTAGGGTTTTATTTAGTCTGAACCTACATTCTGTATAAGTCCTATCATTTTCCCAAAGAAGATTTTTTTTTAAAAAAATAGCCAACTTATTTGAAAAGCAACTTCTGCCATTCCAGTTTCTGAATAAAAAAAAATATTATGAATGCATAGATAAATTTCAATTTCTAATCATTCATTTAGTGACTGTTCAAAGTTACAACAGCACTGGAAAAAAAATGACTAATGACTGTTTTTCACACTTATAACCATTGCAGAAACCGCATGGTGACACGATCAAAATTCAGACCCTTGGCCACTGGCATGTATTATATATATATATAAAATAACATGATTTCCCCTTTTCACTTTAACCCAGTTATAAGACTAATTGACTTCAGATGCCTAGAATTGGATGTATCAGTTAATGTAGAATCATAAACCAGTAGATTAGCATTAGATACTGGCTATGTCACAGCATATCAACTTTGTGGAGGAACTAGAAGCTGGACAAGTTATCTTCTATATAGCATACCTTGTTGACTGCAATTAATGTTCATTTTTGAACATTTGGCACCACTCGATGGAACAGAATAAGGAAATATCTCTTCTTCCTACCTGGTAGATCCATCAAAGGGAAGGCTGTCTCAAGATTCCCAAACTATGGGACATCAATTTTTCTTTGATTGTTGTGAACTGCCCAGAGACACAAAGTTGCTTGTGATATACAAGTTTAATAATAAATTATGTTTGGTCCATAGTTAGCCATATGTTTACACTAGATTTGGTATTTTTAGGCACCTATTCAGTCCTTTCCAAGGACCTGGAACCGGAAGGGGGTTGTTTGATGGTGTCAGTGGCATTGCCGTAGGAGGTAGGCTTTTGCAATTGATTGATGGTGGTTTTGTCAATGCCGCTGGTGTTCAAGTGGCACTCCAGATGTTTTGAGATTGCATTATTATTATTGAGAAATGTTAATGATAATATGTAATTAGAGAGACAGTTTGGTGCAGTGCATCAGGCTAGAAATTGGGAGACCATTAGTTCAGGTCTGGCCTTAGGTGCAAAGCCAGCTGGGTAACCTTGGGCCAGTCAATTTCTCTCAGCCCTAGGAAAGAGGCAATGCCAAACCACTTCTGAAAATCCTTCTCAAAAAAACTGCAGAGACTTATCCAGGCAGACTCTGGGAATCAGACATGATTAAATATGTTTTTTTTAAAAAAATGTAATTATATTGTATCACAGATAGACAGAAAAGTAAAACAAAAACAAAAAA
Source organism: Oxyrhabdium leporinum (assembly GCA_032468155.1). Taxonomy (NCBI): domain Eukaryota; kingdom Metazoa; phylum Chordata; class Lepidosauria; order Squamata; family Cyclocoridae; genus Oxyrhabdium; species Oxyrhabdium leporinum. Next base: position 13,406 of record JANHFL010005113.1, read on the forward strand.
CAGCACACTTTAATCAAAATGTGAATACACACCTCCGTAACTTATTTAGCATCCAACCTATCACCCTGTGATTAGCATGGCTGTGTATTCTTTGTGCATATATACCCAAAAAGATGCAGATATTTAGTTATTTACTGCTAAATGATCAAGAAAGAAGACATAAAGCATTCAAAGAACCCAACGAACTTACATAGAAACCAGTCACAATTATAAAGCTTGAACCAACATCTTCTAGAGACAATTGCCATGTCAAGACTAACAACACGTACTGAGCTTCACTGGCATGCCAATGTAAAATATGTCAATGTAATTAATTCATTGGAGAGCCTACCCAGAAGTTTGCAATAATGATTGCAAAAACAAAAATTGCCACCTTTCTAAAAATTTAAGGAATTGATCTTGCAATAGCCGTTCTACAACCACCAACTGTGGTTGATCTGAGAGTTCACTACCAAGAGATACAAAGAATCTGAGGTACTAGGCATGATATAAAGGGTGATTTAATAGTACACGAGTCATAGATTCAAAGCCACAGAAGCAGCATTGGTGAGGAATATGATAATATCTCCTCTTTGTCACCATGGAGGGCAAGACAGTGATTTGTGCTAATATTCTGTAATATCACAGAAATATTTAGGCCTGAAGAAGGGCACACTTGTGAGTATTCACAAGGGGACTGTGAGAACTTTGATCTGATTCTTAAGAGTATCCAGACTCCAAAGACAGAATAGAAAGCATGCCAGAAAATGAACTAGAAGAAGGAACACCGGGTGAGACCTTAATAGGAAGGCTTAGTAGAAAAGGAAGGTCAAATCTGGAAGTATTTAACTGAGTTAATTACTGGGTATCTATCTGCATAGAAGTCAAAATATCCACTTGCTTTGGAATTCTAGACATCAAACGGAGAAGATTGAGCAAAGCCCAAAAGATTACAAGTAAATACAGAGGAAGGCAACGGTTGTATGACAAGAGAAAGTTTACATCAGGCGGATATTTTGTGCTATCTCTGTTTCCTCACCCTCCTAGACTGAGAACAGTTTAGCTGAATCAGTTATCTCACTAACATGGCAGTGAAGACTGAATTCTAGTGGAAGAGAATATTTATAGCTCAGGGTTAAACTGTGAAGTTCTTGGTGCTCTCTGTTGATTATTTGCTTCCAGACATTTCATTACCCAACTAGGCAACATCATTAGTGCGCTACTTGGCTAATGAAATCTCTGCAAGCAAACGATGAAACTCAGAGAGCACCAAGAACCCCACCGTCTGAATTCTGCAAATAAAACTCTAAGATTGGTCATTTATTGACAATGACTTTACGGTGCAGTCTCTTCATTACAGCTGTACCTTACAGGCTGATTTGGAGCCTAACTGTGACTGAGGTTCCCAACTGGCATATTAAGATGATAAACTACCCAAGGGGTATGAGAGTCTCCTAGGATTTGGGAGACAGATGGTGTGACTTTCTCTTTAGATCCCATCTCCCATCCTCAAGCACTCTTCCTAAAATATTTATTCTTCCTGGATCTATTGAGAAAGGAGGAGAGGATGAAAGAGGAAAAAATAAAGCACCATTTCTGTAGCACAGTAACTATGCCATGAAATCAAATATCAATGTTTGTATTTTCTCTAAAATGAGCAACTGAGTTCATGTAAGGATTTTAGGGAGTAAGTGAGTAAATGGCTGGCCTGCAGAACTCTCTTACAAATCTAAGCAGCTGGGTGGATGTGTCTGATTCCCTTTCTGTTAGTCTGTTTTCCCCAGTGGATTTGCCTGGTAAAGATTAGCTGGCAATTGGCTAATCTTGTTCATGGTTGGGTGTTAAGGTCATAGAAAATCTGGCTGAATTCCATCAGAATGAAAGGGATAATGACTCAAAACAAGGGTTTTTTAAAGAGAAGAAAAAAATCTCAGAGCTGTGATTTGTTCAACTCTCTCCAGTCAACACATGTCCTACTTGCTCTGAAATTCAAGTGAAGAGCCACTGAGAGTAAAAGAAAAAAAAAGAATGCAGCATATACAGTTGCTTTTATCATGTTTTACCACACCCAAATAACGGTTACTTTAAAAATTAAAGCTGTAAGAGAAAAGGAATGGTTTGGCTTTGGGAAAACATATTACGCAAGCTGCAACTCAACTTGAAAAATAATTCTGCCCATTTTTCCTTTAAAAATATTCACTCCTTATGGGACTGCAGTCACATAAGATACTATGACACACACAAAAATGCAGCGCGATTTAGCCTAATACATTGTGTGAACATCAGCTAAGGTTTTTGATAACTATTAGTCATTATGGTTGTCACTGCCCACTGCATTGGAGACAAGAGATAATAAGTACTACAAAGTATAATGGGTGCTGTTATGTGTCTGTGTCCGTGTCCTGCTTAAAAGATTTCCAGTCCATCACTGGTTGGTCATTGTATAGATAGACTGACGGACTAAAGCAATCTCTGCAAATTTAAGAAGTGAAGAGTTCAACTTCCAGAATGCTGACTGGGGAATTCTGGGAGTTGAAGTTCACATCTCTTAAAGTGTCAGGAAATTAAGAAATCCTGGACTAAAGAAATATTGGTTTAATCCATCCCAAGCTCCAGCTTTCTTTATGCTTTAATTCCGGGCATGATCTAACTAGTTTTGTCCATGCTTAATGCAGTGGATAAGCAAAGGTTTAGTTTTTCCACTTAAATCCATTTAAAGCTCACTTTTTAGTAGCAGTATTAAGAGTATAGCAGAGAGCATTTTTTTTAAAAAAAATATTTTTTTCCACTGAAATCCACCCTGAAGCTGTTTTCTGCGTGCTAAGTTTGCTTTCTTCAATGTTTGAAACAGCAGCTTGCCTTTAGAACTTTGGAGTGATGTGCTTTGTGAGTGCTCCATCACTGGAGGTTTTTAAAAAGAGGTCAGGGGGTTGGATCAGGGGGTTGGAATACAAGACCTCCAAGGTCCCTTCCAACTCTGTTACTCAGTTTCTGTTTCCCCTGCCACTTATCTGACTACTGTCTAATCTATGGTTCTTCCACCTTTCTTCCAAGGTTATTCCCATATACTGTTAGTCCTGAACATACAGCCACAAATGGGATCGGAATTAGAAGGTCCCTTCCAACTCTGACACTCTGTTATTCTTCTCTTCCTATTCCCATGGAGTTAAAGGTCAGAAGGAAAATTTAAAGTGCAGAATGCTACTATTTTTGTACATCTATAAACCAAACTTATGGTTACCTCAAGAGACTTGAATAATAGTTCCCTAATTTAAAGACAAAGGATGCAGACTTGACAGAAGGCATGTTAACTATTATTTGAACCCTTACTTCACACTTCCAGATGTAAGGCTAATACTTAAAAACATTTCTCATTTTGGTAGAATAATAAGGTACTTAGTTAGCATCTCTGCTGGATGTTGTTATTTCATAATGAAAACACATCCAAAAAGAGACTTCTCAAAAGTGCTTTCATTTACTTTGAACAGTTATGTTATCTTTACAGACAAATATTACTGTGATAAATTGGACTTCTGGTCCAATGTTTCTGAGGCTACCAAGTTTGCAAAAATGGGGCCAGATTATATGTTTTCCTTCTACAGAACATTTTCTAAAACAAAAGACTATATTCAAATGCCAACTGGAATCATATAAATAGGGCAATATCATGCTTAGAAAGCAAATACAGTGTCCTTTTTGAACTTGGCAACCCAGATTTATAAATAATTTTGACTTGACATCTGCAAGCGCCCGATTTTCCCAGGGATAGTCAAATATCTGTAATTCATCCTTAAAAGTAATTGAACACCCACCTAAGGAGTTTATGACTGATCAGCTAAATCTGAAGCTCAACTTGGAATTTCTTTACTATGTGACAGATGAAAAGGGTGAGAAAACTTAAGAGAACATTCCAGAGCTTTTTCATCCACTACTTCCTTCCTCAACCTCCAATGTACGCAAGACAAAATTTATAGACAAAGCTACACATTAAGTGCACACTGAGGCATAAAGCCAATCAATGTAAATGACAGTTTTAAAAAGAGATCATTATGAGACTGAAATTATAATACACTGAATATTATTGCCAGACAAAAGGGGCACTTTTCTCCCAAGGACTATTGACTATTCTTGGTTGTTAAGTGGATCAGGCTTCTAAGGATAAGTCATTAGGGCAGAGAGACCAGAAATGGTGGGATTTCAAGAGGGATATGAGAAAAAAAATGATTAAAATTCAGTGGTTGAGGATCTTCTCCAAGACTCAGAAAGTTTGCGAACTACAGCTAAAAATGGAAAATAAGTAAAAGGGAAAAAAAATGATACTCAAAGCTTGCTTTTAAATAGGGACACAAAGCCAACAGGTAAACTTTGTTGCCAGACAAGATTTGGAAATGGAGAAATAATATTCTCAGTACAGCAGAAAAAAATGCATTTGGTTAGCCCCTAGAATCTCCACATATTTCTGTAAAATAGGTTGTTCTTCTAGCATTGGGATGATTTTGGATGTAAATAACTTCTCTGTTTTCAAAATGTTAAACATTTGCAGTATGAACTGTCTTCTTTTACTGACTTAAAGTTATTGATTTGTTCTTTGCTTTCATAATTATATTTTAACACAAAATGTTACTTCTCATGTCATGGCTCTGTAAAGATTATTATTTTAGGACATGAAGTTCCCTAAAAGTCCTGCTAAGTAAACACCATTGAGATTCTGATTAGGCTGTGGATGGAGGAGAGGTAAATGGCAACCAAACAGAGAATTGCATAGTTAAGCAGGCACCAGCTAAAGCAGCATTTTTCAATCGTGACCACTTTAAAATGGATGGACTTCAACTCCCAGAATTCCCCAGCCAGTTTGGCAACTTAAAATCTGTGAAAATGCCAGCTTGGGAATTCTGGGAATTAAAGTCTTAAGGCTGAGAAACACTGGACTAAAGGCAGAGGAGTCCACAACCAGACTTTCTCAGGTCTATACATATTATCCACTCAACTCTTCTCTTATACCCCCCCAAAAATGTGTATCTGTAAAGTATGTTTATAATCCTAATAAAGGAAGTAACCTGAGGCACAGGGGGGAGTAAATAATGCTTCCCTTTGCCCACTCCTCTGCATTGTTCTTGAATTCACTGCTGTGGATAAGGATGGTCAGGAATTCTCTTCCCAGTACCTTATGTACCATATGTAACCCAATTTTAACTTGAATCATATATGGAGAAATTATTTTTATGCTAGCATATTGGGTATAAATAAAAATGAAACAAGTGTTAATGCACCAATTAGTCTTTTCACTCTTTTAAATACACCATATGATACTCAGGCTCAATGTGAACTTTCAGTGTAAGAACAAAGTAGGCAAATGCTTGCAATGATTACATTTTGTAAACAGTTACACTACCACAAAAGATTTCTGATTAGTTAAGACACTCAGATTATCACTGTCTCTCTCTCTTTCCTTTCTCTCCCTCTCCTCTGCTCTCCTCTCCCTCTCCTCTTCCTGCTCTCTCTCTCTCTCTCTCTCTCTCTCTCTCTCTCTCTCTCTCTCTCTCTCTCTCTCTCTCTCTC
>JANHFL010005113.1:31754-42099 GCA_032468155.1 Oxyrhabdium leporinum
CCATTTATCTGTCTGAAAAACGTTTGTCCTGGATAAATATTACAGGAAGGAAGGAAGGAGGGAAGGAAGGAAGGAAGGAAGGAAATTTGTATATATGTCGTGTATATGTGTGTCCATTGAGAGAAAGGACATGTTTTGAGGTATGGTGCTGGCATAATTGAAACTTTCCACTGATAGGAACTTTAACATGGTTGTGAATTCATGAGAAACCATCCTCAAATCTGTTTATGCTTGCTAAAAGTTTTATTCTGGAAACTAATAAGAACTATTTTCTTTACAGATTATTTTCCCTATCACACCAACTTTCCAAGAAGGAACCAAGGCACAAAACTGAGCTCTGGAAGACCCCCCTCTTATTTTTGAAATTATGTTGGGAAGGCATAACATTAGAATGTGTAGTGTTGTAGGGAAGACAATTCTTCATAGACTCTTTTCAGGCCAAGTAATTTACTCCATCACAAAGGGGGGAAAAATAAAGTTAATTTCAACATAACTGTGGCTGTTCCATAATTTAATAGAAGCATGCTGTAGCGCTGAAATCTCTGATTCCCCAAACGTCGACAACAGTTGCTTCTTAAAGTTTTATTTTATTTTCCAAATGCAAATTAAAAATATTATATGGTTTACTAGTTCCATGTTTTTGCCTTTAAAAATCATTTTTTTAAAAAAATGACTATTCTCCATGGCATAATAAGGCTATTATGCAACTATCACTGTGTTGAGAAGGGGTGGTTTCAGGCACTCCGCTTCACCTCATCATTTCTTTTAGCTTAAATATTATGCCACATACTGATTAATACCAGACCAATAAAATCATCTTAGCAATCTGGTTAGAGTCTTTTGTCTACCCAGATGGCCTGCAACGTTAATGTGTGACAATTTCAACAATGAACTAGGACTGTTTTATGAAACCAACATTTGTTCCTCTCCTTTTGCATTTTAGGCTCCAAATTTTGACACAGATGGTATAAATTACTAAAAAAAAAGTGTTCATTTAGAAAGCTTAAATATGCAGTTTTACTTCAACCACCAGAATCTTTTACGTTGGCAATTCAGTTGCTTCGCTAATAATTCCTAATAATTAGGGTCTGTAAAATATTTCCCCAATTTTAAAAATCCAGCAGTTCCCTAAGTTGATATATTAATAATTTAGAAAAAAATTAGAAAACACTAAATAAAGAGACTAATTTAACATCTAAAACAATCCAATGCCCAATACTCCATGCCTTAAAAAAACATTGCAATGAAAAAGAAACAGAAAGAGATGGAAGGCAAAACAATATAAACATAAAATAAATAATTAACTTGTAGCTCATATTTATTTGAAACCTATCTATTGCTCAATCTTTAGAAAAGATAATGAATATTGGCGCAGAAACAGATGTTGCATGTAAATACCCATAAGAAAAGGAAAGCTATCAGCCACATTTAAAAGAATGAGTTTTAGAATCCACAAATTCCTTCTAGAAGAGAATGTGTTATCTGCTTTTCTAAAATGCTCCCTCCAGAATCAACTTTATTGGGGGGAAAGGGGGGAAAATGTTTTATTATGCATTTTCAAGTAATATTGGTTGACCACACCATGTGTTAATGAGAAAGGAAAAATAAATGGGAAAAAAAGCCAACAGTTAGGGTCATTTTAGTATGCATATACTGTAAGGATTCCTGCACACTAGTTTTATTAATGCTTGGTGTTTACACCAACATAGTGATAAGAAGAGTGACTTTTTATATTCCATATTTGCATTATATATTTCATATTTGCATTATAAAGCAACAGATGCTTGAAGCTGTGTCAGGTGACCTGTGGGCAGGAGCACCTGACCATACATTGGGATGGGTTGAAAGGGTTCTCAGTGTAAATGCCCAATACAAATTAGCACAGTGCTACTACCACCAATTGTATTCACAAGACCATCATTTTGGAGATTCTTTATGGTGATTTAGCTGACTTCTGTTTTTGGGGATGCCACCAATACAAGTCAATAACAGAAAAGACTTTTCAGTTAATGGCTTGATATTACTGTACAAATCTGAATTACAAATATAAGTCACATTCAGATTTTAAAGAAAAAGCAAGGCAGCCAATTCTTGGCAGATTCTTCATCTCACCTAACAATAAATCAATAAAGACAAAAATAAACACAAGGGGGGGAAAAGAGTCAAAGAACAAACAGCTTCAGGTAAATCAGGAAGCTAACAGAGGTAAACTTCTATTATTCCCATTTTCCAAATGAGAATCAAGTTGGAGAGTGAATATATTTGATTTGTGTCTTAAGTCTACATCCCAATTTAAAAACCGTCACTCCCCCAGCCTCAAATTAACATGTAGCTAAACTTAGATGCTGAAATAATGTTGTATAAACTGAAACTTTCTGTCCTAGATAAATCCTTTCTAAAATACAATTTGTTTAGATATGAGCTTTCAAAACACAGTCTTGTTCTGCTAGATCTGCCAAAGGAGAAATGCATTTCAGATTTGCCTTCCACTAGAATCTATCATTCTTACAATTAAGCTGGGGGTTGAACCATTTTTGCTGTTAGGAGCTAAAATATATTGATATCTGTCTCTTATACAACGACACAAATTAAGTGGAGGGGCCATATGCCTAAATGCCGCCAATGGGAAAATATCAATTACTCTTTTTTGAAAGCTACCTTAGTTTTCAAAAACCACCTTGTATTCATACCTCATAAGGCACTGTTTCAAATGCATTGGGAGCATATATTAATCAATGTTTTGCATGGTGCAATCAATAACACCCTTATGTTTAGGTTTTAGCTCTCTTTTACAATAAATATTGATATATTGCAAACTATGTAAAAATTTTCATTGGACTTTTGTTTGCAGTATGCACTGTATTCATTCGGCAAATAAGTGAACTAAATATTGTTTGTTACAAAACAGATGTCAAATAAAATTATGCCATATGTGCTATTAAACACTTTCCTTACTTTTTTTTAAACAGTGAAAAGCAAGATGCAGTTTCAAAACTGAATGTATTTGGCTTTCCAAGGATTTGAAGCATGAAAGCAACATTTTTGAATATTTTTAAAACCTGCTGTGCATCATGTAATCCAGTTTTGCATGTTAAATCTTTTTTTAAGGTTATCTTCAAAGTACATTCAATGAAAAGTCCCAACAATCTCCATAAAAGAAACACAGCAATCATTTTTGAATGTAAGCTACTTGGACTAGTATCTGGGAATGAGAAATGATGTACCTCTACTTATTTGTGGTTACCAAATGATAGTCTGTAATACAAATTGTATACAATGGAGCAAACACAAAAGAATGCTTGATGTTCCTTTCTTTCCTTAAAGGATTCATGTAAATGAAAATAACAGGGCCATGTAGACATTTCAGTTGTGTTTCTTAACCCACAGACATAGTTGCAGAGTGTGGCTAAAAGGATGGCAGCCATGATAGGTGTAAACAAAGCTCTACTCATTTTTTTACATGGGTCATATGTGCAACCCACATAAAATATAACCAGAGCTTCCATTACACCCATCACGGCTGACATCTTAAGTTTTTTGTTTTTATTTTTTTATCACAGTCTATGGACACCACAGCTTACAAGCCCTCTGCAATGTTGTGGGGTCCAACCTGAAAAACCCTACAAGAAACAAAATGCTGCAAGGCACATCCAAAAGCTCTAAAACAGCATAGTTTATTATACAACAATAAGGTGCTAAAAATTGCACAGTTGGAACCAAAGATATTGTGATGTTTTCATTGTCATAGATGGTTCAATGACTTAGACATTGGTATCTGAATACAGATGTTTTTAACATTCATATTTTATTGTGGGTTTTTTTTTTAAATCTGGGAGAATGTTAATATATATTGTAAGTCCATGGATGATATCCCATATGCTAAATAAATAATAAATAAATATTATGGGGTATGTTCTGACAACAAAGGCATCAAAACAACAATAACCGCCATAAAAAAAAACATACTGGGACCAGAGGGAAAAAAGAGAACAAATCGAAAGAAATGATACTGGGAAAGTCTACCATTTCAAATGTTGTTCTACATGTTGATTTCATCCAAGATAGCAGCATACGTTCCATGATTCCTCTTGGATGGCTATGATATCTTCAGATTAATCACACTGAGTCTTCTTCCCATTATGTTCCTTTAAGAAGTACCCATGCAGGTGGCATTTGTCAAACACTGTTCATGTTTTCCTTCTTTGTCATATGGGAAAGGTGAGTTTTTGTTAAAATCCAAAGCTCAGTGAGATATGGCTCCTAGTGGTACAGATGAGCTTCATTATCAAACTCCATGCTTTCATAGATTCATGAATGAAGGCAAATACAAACATGTCCCAGGATAATGTTGCAGGATCCAACCTGGATCTGTCACTGGGAACAGAGGTTTAGTCTTCCAAGCTTTCAGAGTTGTGCTGGAGCCCATTCTCAGGGAACTTCTCTCTCAACAGAATGGATCATAGATTCACTCCACAGAATGCCAGTTTCCTATGCAGATTTCCTTGCTTCCTGATTTTCTCTGACAAGGAGGAAGCAATAACCTATGTGATTGACCTACACATCCTCACAAAGATAGATTCTCAAGTTTGAGTTTGATACCTGGAGAACTTCATAGAAACATCTGTGTCATCTTCTGGGCAAGACAATGTGAATGGCTTGCAATTGCATTCTTTCCAAATGTCTAATTGAACTTGCATTCAATCCTAATAATGTCTCAAAATCACAGTTCCAAAAAGATACCAGATTCGATCCAGATTAGCTTCGGAAGCTACAAAAGTAGACAAATATCTCAATTTCCAACAAAATGTCCCCTGAAAAACCATCTCTTAGTTTCCAATGCTATTGATAGGACTAAGATTTAAAACTATAGACGTCCCTGGGATTCTTTGTTTCCTCTTCTGTTTTTAATTATTTGCTAAAGAGGTAAAATGCTACCTATATTGTAGACATCTTTTAATATTATTTTTCCATTTTTAACGTACAGCGAGGTCAATAATTGTGTTTACAAAGATAGGCATTGGGAAAGGCTCTTGCAGAAGAGAACAAAGGAGATGATTACAAAAGTCAGACCTCAAAATGTTAATCAGATTCAAAAACATAAAACATGACAACTTAATGGTGTTTGATTAAAATGGGGAGGGGGGATAAAAAGTTCTAAGCATCTGACATTGAATCCTAATACTTTTTTAATTATAAAATATAAAATGCTTGGAATTTTATCCAGAAAAAAAAAATTAGACTTGGTAATTTATTTTTCTTGTGTATACAGTACAATTTACTGATGAAAAAATGTGCTAAACTTATTGATTCATGACCATAATTGTTTAATTATTTATCATTGCAGAAATATATTAGCATTTATAATAATGCAGATGTGCACAAAGGCTAAAGAAGGCACATACAGCTTTTGTTTTCTGTTTGCTGTGCTGAAATTGGGTTGAGCTGGGTGGTGCACGCACATTGCCTTATTTTAAGTGTTGCAATTTTGCAGCTTTCTGCTTTATTGAACTTGAAGCAGATATGCCAATAAGCTGTCATCACAAAAATGCTCTCCTATCAAATTTAAAAAAAAAATAAAAATGAAAATCTATAACCAAAGCCAGCACTATCTCCAAAGAAATCTTTCCTGCAATTGATTTCTTTGTTATGATGGGCATTAAATTATCCCTGCATCACATGGGCAGCTGTTGGCTTCCTCATGCCATCCAAAGCAAAGAAAGGGAGCTCATATGCATTGGATAACAATTACATCACCACAAATAATTATACTTAGTTGCAGAATATTTCAGCCTCATGCTTCTCGAAGTCATACGTGAAAACTTGAAAGGGAAAGCAGAGGTTCATCACAGTGTCAATCTACTTTCAATAAGTTGTGAGCCTTTTCTGTGTCCATCATATCTACATGATTGGGAACTAAGACATCTCCATTTCTCAAACCTTGCTACAACAATGTTGCAACAGGCTTCAGAACACCGATGGCTTTCCAGCTTTCTCAACCAGATTTTGAAGTTTGGCCCTTCTCCTTTGCAAATATGCACGCAACCGTATCTAACCACAGCATCTTTTCATTATTAGAGTCTGTAGTAAAGTAGCTACATTGATCTTGCATTAGCAGATCACAGCAGATTTGTAAAAACAAAAACAAAAAAACAAAGCACTGAAAAAAATATTTCTGTGCTTAATTGACTTATTCTGCATTTAACGCTCACAGCAGGACAGATCCTATTCCCCCCATCCCATGACTAAGCGATATATTTGTTTCATATATGTGAGCATAAAGATGCATATTTCTTACAGCAACTATTTGTCTCTAAAGCACAGAAGAAGGAAGGATAGTTTTCCATGAGTGGACACTAAATGGGAAATATTAAGATGGCAAATACTGTATATTAAGATTAGTCAGATGTATGTAATTTTCCAGAAACTTCTGGTGCCCATGGATTTCCAAAACACTTGGCTATCCAGATAGCAATAGTATCTTATATGAACCAGGAACAAAAATTCATGTCTGGCATCTTCCAACAGGCTCAAAAATGGTGGCATCAGATGCTCAATGTTGATTATATAAGTTCCACTTTAGGAATTTTGACTCTTCTGCAATTATTAAACAGAGCACTATCTTAGCTCAATTTTTGCTAGTCTCTTTAATTTCTAATTGCAAATGGTAAGCTAACATATGTTCATTTATGCTTCTTTGCCGTATATATTTTCCCCTGCATACACAAAAGTATGTAGTCATAAAAACACTATCCTAGAACTCTTTCTCTTACTAATGATATTGTTATATGTTTGAAGGAAGCAAATTCCAAAATGGAATATGTTCTTTCTTTCTTCCTAAAATATGTATGGGCTTTACATGGGGAATTCTATAATTTAAGTCTTGCAACGTGTTACCCTTTGCAGCTAATATTCCTATTCTGAACCTACCTGATTTTTTTTTTAGAAGACAAAGCAGAATGGAAGACATCCACAAGTCAGGAAGCCAGCCTTGGACACTGGCCATTTTCCGTGGACTTATCACCATTCTCAGAACTGACTAATATGAGTGTCGCAGCACTTCATAATGGAGAATACGGTTGAGCCATCTGGATTGTTTTGCTAAATTATTCCCCAAATCAGGCAAAAAGGCATGAAAGCTTCACTTATTGATGGGATGCTATAATCAGAGAAGATCTGTTAAGAAGATGGTGTGCTGTATACAGATGAATTACAGATTAGTAATGTTGTTTTACAGTTGCCGATGGAAAGAACTCTGTCATACAGTTTATATGATTACTGGTTTTTCTAACATCCGACACTCAAGCCACAATTCTTTGGCATCATTTTTCAAGAATGCCCTTGCTTGAATGTACAGGTAGTCCTTGACTTACAACAGTTCATTTAGTGACTGTTCAAAGTTACGACAGTACTGAAAAAAAAGTGACTTATGAGCATTTTTCACACTTGGGACCACTGTAATATCTCCATGGTCACGTGATCAAAATTCAGATGTTGAATGGCAACTGACTCATATTTATGACGGTTGCAGTGTCCCCGGGGATCATGTGATCCCCTTTTGCAAACTTCTGACAAGCAAAGTCAATGGGGGAAGCCAGATTAACTTAACAACTGTATTAGTAACTTAACAATTGCAGTGATTCGCTTAACAAAGGTCATAAAAGGGGGAAATTTCAACAGAAACTTACGACTGTAGTGATAAGTCAAGGACCACCTGTATTGAATTTACATCCTGCCTTTTCCTTAGAAGTCAAATGAAATGCACCTGATGATCTTCCCTCATTTTTATGCCAACAACTCTGTGAAATAGGTCCGATTGACTGATAGCAATTAGATGGAAATTATCTAGTCAACTATCAAGTAGTACTTGAGTCTCCATCTTCCCAACACTAATCCTGATCCAACATTTTAACTCTTGGCTCTAATTTCCTAAAATATTAACATTCTGTATAGATTACACATTGGATTTATAGATTCATGGAAGGATATGATGAAAAGCAGTGAAAATGAAGACCAAATTCCAGCAAAGCTTTAAAACAAGAGATGACCAAGGAAAGAATTTCAGGACCAAGATGAATGGGTCACAGCAGGGGAGAAATGTGGTAATCATAGTGCTCCAATTATTTCCTGAACTATTCACCAAGGCAGGTAGCTACAAAATCAATTTTAGACCAAATTAAATTCAAAAATAGAACTATAGTGTGGGGTTGGAAAATCTTGTGTGTTTATTATTTTATTATTCAGCTTTTCCTTCATGGTTTTGCTATCTGCTCTCCAGAATTCTTTATGTTTGGGGATAACTTGTAAACACTAGTGGATAAATAAATAAAATTTAAAAATATAGTCACATCTTTTTTTCTAGTGGACATGCAATTTGTAGGAAAGAAAAAGTTAAGTAACAATATTATGAATACTATGCTAAAAGTTAGCTAGTGACACTTAAGATTAAGGAGATACTTTAGAGTATGATTGCATGTTTGTTGTACTGGATACAAGATGGTTAGGAAATATGTGGAATTGCTTTCGGATTTTATGATACAAAAATGAAAATGAAAACTAAATAAGGCATAGAGAGAAAATCCACTGGATTAAGTTCATAATGGAATAAATATTGGAATAAAGTACTTCCTGGTTAGTTGCATCTTTGGCAATAAACCAAACCATCTCAAACATCCAGAATCTGGATCCTAATATCATAGACTCATTGCAATTGTAGGATTTCTTCTGAACAGATCTGGAAAAAAAGACACTGGAATATACAAGAATGCTTAGTTATTAGATCTGTTTAACAAAATCTGGTGAGGAAAAAGAGGGTTTTGAAGACCATAGTGATGCTCATCAGGTATTATTCAGAAGTTTTTGCTTTTTTAGAACCGTGTTTCTCAATGTTGGCAACATGTTGAAGTTCACCCATCTTAAAGCCGCCAAAGTTGAGAAACATTGTGTTGGAAGATGCTAACATTCCAGAAATGAGTTTGTTTTCTTGCCATGACAATGGACCAGCCAGTTCCAAGATTTTGCCAGCAGGATTGGTGGTATTAATCAGATGTTCGTTCCATTGAAAGATAATGCTATTCTCTGGAATATTTCTTTGCAGTGTAAGTACCAGTAGCACATGATTCTCCTTAACTTATCCACTGAAGAAGACATGCAGAATAATAACATTCATATAGTTTGTGCATAGCCATCTCATTATCATTCCTATTCATGCCTAAGATACTTTTATTTTTTATCTTCTTTTGCTAGCTACCCACCAGGATAAATGGAACCAAGGCATGTAGGCAATATCCAAGTAAAAGCACCAAGCACAGCAGCACATGAATACAGCCAACACAGTAGACATCCTCAGGACAGTTGGCAACAAATCTCTGAGGCTTCATTTGGGTAGGCTTTCCAGCCCATCCAGAGATGTTACACTGGACATAGAATCTATGCAAAGGCTGCTGGAAAGTTGTCCACCCTGAATAATTTGGCACCAAGTTCAGATCTGAGTTTCTACTCTCTACTGACTGTATATCAGTGATGAATGTCTTAAAATTCTAAGAGAGATCATTATGGAACTTGTTTCTAAACTAATTTTCCAAGGAACAGCAGTTGATAAAAGTACAAAGTCTTTAGGGCCTGGCCTGACATTCTACTATGTTGCACTAAACACACTTTCTTGTACTCAAACATAAGCAATTCATCAGTTTCTCCAGAATGTAGTATGAGTTACATTTAAAAAGCTAGGAAATTAGCTAATGCTTCAGCTTAAACCATTTTGAACGTCATTTGCATTCTCTTTTTTGCTCTTCAGTGTCTATATATATATACATATATATATGAAGAGATAGAGAACAGTCTCTCTGAAAGACGCAGTACAATGAGCATATATTATAGGATGGTTTTGATTCTGAACTTTTTCATCCTGAATTCTGAACAATGGATACTTATGAATCATTTGTGCCATAGAGTGCAGCCTTTTGAACAAGTAACAAGAGAAATCAGTTTTGCTAATATATTTCTCATCCTGGAGCTCAGAGTCATGCCGAGTTAAAAATACATACACAGAACTTGAAAGTTACAAGATCAAGTCAAACTCTTAAGGCACAGGGAAAGGATTGGAGAAACAGTAAGTTGGGAAAGTATTGTAAAGGTGGTGGACTAGTATAGGCTTCTGTAAACTACTTTTCAGTAATGGAGAAGTAGAAGATATTGGTAGTTTTTTTTGGAAACACACACACATGCACACACACACACCACATATCTAATATTCAATAGACCAGGGGTCTCCAGACTTGGCAACTTTAAGACTTGTGGACTTCAACTCCCAGAATTCCTCTACCACTCATTCTGGGAGTTGAAGTCC